>JAVJIF010015861.1:0-70174 GCA_038442645.1 Agave tequilana
CTTAGTACCAATTATTGGTCTATCGTGGGGTCTAGGAATAAGGTGCCAAACTTAGTTGCACTCAAATTGATTGAGCTCTTCTTGCATAGCGATCAACCAATATGAGTCACCCTCGGTTTCGAGGATGTTTTTTGGGTTCAAAATGAGAAATGAATGCAAAATTACCATACAATTCATGGAGTTTGAGCGAGTTGTTACCTCCGTTGATACATCACCTATGATGAGATCTTTGGAATGATTTGTAGCGTATCTCCAATCTTTTGGAAGTGGTTCAGAGTTTTCTACTCTTCATCCTTTTAAACTTCACCAATGGGTTCTTACTTTTCTTCTTGAATGGGTGAGTCCTTCAAGGATATTTTCTCCATATCCTCACCTAATGAGTCAATCTCTACAACATTCTCAACAATAGTGTTAGATTTTTCAAATTTAACATGCATGGATTCTTCAATAGTATGAGTAGATTTATTGAATATTCTATAAGCTTTGCTAGTACTAGAACATCCAACAAATATTGCTTCATAAGCCTTAGCATCAAATTTACCCAAATTATCTTTAGTGTTCAAAACAAACACTTGCATCCAAAAACTTTAAAGTATGAAACATTCGGTTTTCTTAAATGATAAATTTCAAAAGAGGTTTTGAAAGTATTTTTACACAAATAAATACGGTTTGATATGTAGCATGCGGTGTTTACGGCCTCGGCCCATAAATATTGAGGGAGCCCATATTCACTTATCATAGTCCTAGCCATTTCTTGAAGAGTTCTATTCTTCCTTTCAACTACTCCATTTTGTTGTGGAGTTCTAGGACATGACATTTCATGCTTAATTCCTTTTTCATCACAATAAGTCATGAAGAGTTGGTTAACAAACTCACCACCTCTATCACTTCTTATTTTTAAAATCGAAAATCCTTTTTCTTTTTAACCCTTTTTCGAAAAATCTTAAAATGCGAAAACGTTTGATCTTTGTGTTTCAAAAAGAAAACTCAAGTGAATCGAGAAAAATCATCAACTAAAACAAAAACATATCTACTTCCATTTAAGCTTTTAGTTTTAGTTGGTCCAAAAAGATCCATGTGAATCAATTCTAATGGCCTAGTTGACATGATGTACTTGATTGGTTGAAAGAAGACTTGGTTTGTTTCCCAAGTTGGCACGCACCACAAATGCGGTCTTTTTCAAACTTCAAGTAAGAAATACCCTTCACCAATTCCTTAGAATTAATTCTAACAGATGATCAAAAGATGCATGTCCTAATCTTCTATGCCAAAGCCATGAAATCTCATCAAAAGCATTCAAATATTTAGTAGAACAATCCAAATTAAGCATGTCAATAATATAGACATTATTTTCACGAAATCTGGTGAGAATACAATCATTGGTTTTACAATCAAAATTTTGCAAGAAAATTCATCAAATACAACTTTAAGACCTCGATCACAAAGTTGACTTATACTAAGCAAGTTATGTTTAAGTCCATCAATAAGAACAACATTTTCTATTAAAGGAGATGCACCAATCTTAATGTTACCTATACCGATGATGATGCCCTTGGAGTCATCTCCGAGGGTGACGGTGTCACTTTCAACGTACCTTGATAGGGTTGTGAAGTTGTTGATATCCCATGTCATATGCCTTGAACAACCACTATCAAGGTACCACCGCTCCTTACGTCTTGGAGCTTTGGTGTGTACCTACATCAAATAATTTAGGACTTGATTTTGGTACCCATATTTTCTTAGGTCCTAAAGAGTTAGTGTTACGAACCCACACAAGATTTTGTCCTATTTATATGATCATAGCAAAATTTAGCTAAATGGCCATTCCGACCACAATAAGTGCATCTATAAATTCTTCCATATTTAAATGCATAATGAGTGTGTGACTTACGAACATGTGATTGTGAGCATGAGTAGTTTTAACATGAGTGTCATGTGAAGTGTTGGCATGATGAGCATGAGAATTTTTAGCATGAGTTGTTTTATCATTTTTAGCATGTGAGTGTGCAAATGCTTCTTTGAAAACATTTCCTCTAATTTATTAGTATTAAAAGCACATTCTTTTAAACATTTCCAAACCATTGATTTTAGTTTTTAACAAGGATAATTCATTTTCATCGATTTTTGAAAATTTAGCTTTACAAGCAACTTTATAGGCATCAAACTCTCTTTTTGTTGAAATAAGATTGGAAGAAAGTTCATCCTTTTCTTTAAAAGAAATAGCAAGTTGATTTTTAAGCATCTCAATTTCCTTTTACAATTTAGAACATTCTACCTTTTTATCATCAAAACTTTCAGAAAATTCAACAAAAGCATGTTCTAATATTTCTCTACTTATTTCATTTTTATTATCAAGTGGTTGAGAAGTTACCTTTAGTGTGTTTGCCATGAAACACATATTTGTCGTGTCGATCTCCTCTTCGGATTCACTTTCCGAATCCCAAGTGGCTTTGTATACCTTCTTTTCAACCGGCCTCTTTTGCTTCAAGGAGGAAGTCATCTTTTTCTTGAAATCGGGACAATCGGTCATGATGTGTTCAGGTTTCCGACAATTGTAGCATATGATCCTTTTCTCCTCCTTCCCTTCCCATCGCTCTCTATAGTTGAGTTTATTCTTGCGGTACATCCTCTTTACATTTCTCACTAGGAGAGATAGCTCTTCATCCTCTTCTTTATCTTCTTCATCGTCGTAGTTGGTAGAGGAAGACTTGAATGCTATGGACTTCTTCTTTTGAGGTAACGCTTCTTCTCTTGCCTTCTTCTCCATCTCATGAGTCTTAAGGTTTCCGATAAGACTTATAAGCTCCATCTCATCTTTGTCATTCAACTCCTTTAAGGTGGTTGCTTTGATCTCCCATGACGAAGGAAGAGCACGAATCACTTTGCGCACTTTTTGATCGTTGCTTATATCATCACCTAGAGAAGAAAGAGCGTTGGTAATCTTAGTAAACTTGGTAATCATATCATTAATAGATTCTTCTTCTAGCATTTTAAATTTTCATATTGGGAACGCAAGAGATCTATTTTTGCTCTTTTGACTTGTAATGTCCCCTCATGAGTGACCAATAAGTGTTGCCAATCTCATAGGCGGATTTGCAATGGATAACCCGTGTTAGATCATCCTCATTCAAAGCTAAAAGTAGTGCATTTTGAGCCTTAGAGTTAGCATCAAATTCCTTGAAGGTGAGTTCGGACCAAGTGTCCTCCTCACTCTTGGGTCTACTATAGGGCTTGGTCAAGGATTTAGCAACTAGTCTACCTAGAGATTGTAGAAAAATAGTCATCCTAACTTTCCATATAGGAAAGTTGAGTCCATCAAATTTGGGAGGGGTCTTAATGTTGCCGGCCATCTTTATTAGTATATGGTAAATATGCAAATAGTGATTAGCAAATGTTTAGGATCTCTCTAAGGATGTGAAGCCAAAAACTAGAGTCCTAACTCTGATACCAATTAAAATCACCTAGAGGGGGTGAATAGGTGATAATGCTAATCAATGCACAAATTTAAAAGTTATGATGCAACGATCACCCGAAACAAGACTAGAAGCCGAATACCCTGTGAAGGGCTCTGAACTCCTTCCTCGTGATTCCTCTAGATAAGAGTTTGAGGTGCGCAATGCAATCTTGTTGTGTGAGTATTGATCGACAATATAGCAATGACTATGAAGCAAGTAAATATAGCAATAAACATAAAGCAAGTAAATGAAGCAAGTAAACCAATCGCAAACACTGAGATTTGTTCCGAGGTTCGAGCACCCAGCTCTACGTCTCCGCCTTCACCCAGAAGGATTTCCAACCACTATAACTTTCACAAAGAGTTATAACCACACCGGAGTACCCAACTCCTCAATCACACTCCTCTAGTCCAGAGGTAGTGGAGCCACAAATACAAGAATCTCTTGGTGATCAAAAGACCACAAACCCTCTTTTGAAAACCTTTTTCCCTTACAAAAACCCTATAGAACAATGTGTAGGATTGAAGCTCAAGTTTTGTAAGTGAAAAAGAAAATGAAATTGAAGAGAGTTTTGAACCAAAACTTCAGTAAAGAGAGAGAATTTTGAGCACAAAAACAGAGAACAAAAACTTCTTTTGAAAGCTTTAAACTTGAATTCTTTTGCAAATAATTGTTGTGAATACCTTACCTCTAATCATCCCTATTTATAGGATAAGGGTAGGGATTAAAGAGTAAACTAATATAATAAGTAATTAGGAAATGTTTGACCCAAAACCAGCCCCTAAACTCGTTTAGAGAGAAAACACACATTTTAAAACGAGTTAAAACAACTAGCCGTTAAGGCTGAAATCAAGCCACGGTGGACCTACCGGTCGACCGGGTTTTTCAAAAAATTTAGCCGTTGCCAGCTCACGATCGACCGCCCGGTCAACCGAAATAAACAGAGAGTAGAGGACTTTCAGTCGGTCAAAGGTCGGTCGACCGAAATAGGGTCCGGTCGACCGCCCGGTCGACCGGGAGACGTGCACACATGCACGCACCCAAACGATCAGAAGCTTGATCGACTGGTCGGTCGACCGTTCTGACCTGAAATGGAGCCGGTCGACCGCCCGGTCGACCGCAGCAGGCCAAAAACAAAACTTTTAGAAAATGTTTTTGAAGATCTTGATAATTTTTCAAAATACTTTTGATCAAGACTAGGTATACTATATAAAATAGAGTTTGTAAGTAATAAAATATATTAAAATACTTTGTATATTGGAGAAATTTCTTTTAGACAAATCATGTGCACAAAAACTTGTGTAGGGAAATTTGAGCTTCAAACCTATTCACTATTCTTTAACAAACTATAAGAATATAAAGCTACAAAATGAAGTCCTCTGAGCCATGCTATACCAAGCTAGAGCCTTCTCTTCTATGAACACTTCCTCTTGTGCCATTTGCCTTATAAGCAACATAAACCTTGCAAACCCTGCAATAGCTAAGAAAAGGCCATCATGAATGGTACTAACATGAAACTCATCTTAAACAACTTATTAGTACCATATAACTTCTATGTGTTTTGTTATCATCAAAACTTAAATAAATGGAGAGTGTAACCTTTCGGGCCAATAGGCTGGATCCGTGCACGTCCTCGTGCACATCGGCCGACCGGTCCAGTCGACTGACCACTGGTCCGGTCGACCGTCCGACCGACCGCCAGTGTGGTCTGGCTGAGTTTTTATAGGTATTGAAACTTGGTTTATTTAATTCAAATAAAATCCTCTAAATACTCATAAATTTTACAAAATAAGTTCTTGTAAGATCTTTGAATAACAAATATGTTGAAAATCACCTAGAGGGGGGTGAATAGGTGATTTTGCTAATTAATGCACAATTAAAAATTATGATGCAACAATCAACCCAAACAAGACTAGAAGCCGAATACCCCGTGAAGGGCTCTGAACTTTTTCCTCCTGATTCCTCTAGATATGAGTTGGAGGTGCGCAATGCAATCTTGTTGTATGAGTATTGATTGACAATATGAAAATGCAACAAGTGAATAAAGCAATGAGTGAAAATAGATCAAGTAATTGAAGTAAGTAATTCAAGCAAATAATTGAAGCAAGAATATAGTGCAAGAGATAAGAGCAAGTAAATCAAACGCAAACACCAAGAATTTTTCCGAGGTTCGAGCACCCAGCTCTACGTCCCCGCCTTCACCCAGAAGGATTTCTAACTACTAACTTCACAAATAGTTACAACTACACCGGAGTACCCAACTCCACAATTTCAAGTACAAGTTCTCTCTTGGTGATCAAAAGGCCACAAACTTTCTTTTGCAAAAACCTCTTTCCCTTACAAGAGCCCTGTAGAATACTGGTTAGAATTTGAAGCTCAAATATTGTAAGTGAAAAAAGAAAAAAGAATTTGAGAGAGTTTAGAAAATAAAACTTCAGTGATGAGGAATTCTTCAGCACAAAAACCAAGGACCAAACTCTTTTGAATGCCTTCGAAAACTTTTGAAACTTTTTGTAAATGCTTGATGTTAAAACCTCTCCCTAATCACCCCTATTTATAAGAAGGGCTAGGGATTAAAGAGTAAACCCACATAATGGTAATTGGGAAGTATTTGACCCAGAAAATACCATTTAAACACATTTAGAGAAGAAAAAGACAAATTTAAAACGTGTTTAAAAACTAGCCGTTATGGCTGAAACGGCTCTCTCGGTCGACCGGTCGGTCGACCGGAGTTCAAATAAAGTGACCGTTGCAGGCTCTCGGTCGACCGTCCGGTCGACCGAAATAAACAGAGAGTGACACCATTTCAGTCGGCTAGCCGCTCGGTCGACCGAAGGGCTTCGGTCGTCCGCCCGGTCGACCGGGAAACGTGCACACGGATATGTACCAAAACTGTCAGAAATCCAGTCGACTGGGTCGGTCGGCTGATCTGACCTGACTAGTGTCGGTCGAACCGGTCGGTCAACCGGCTCAGGCCAAAAGTCAAAACTGAGCAAGAATTTTGAAGGGGATTTGAAAAATAACAAGATAGTTTTGATTTGAAACATGTATAATACCCAAAATTGAGTTTGTAATCAAAAGGCTTTAAGTTAAAATAATTTTATATATATATAGGGAATATTTTTGGAAATGATATGTGCGCAAAAACGTGTGTGATAGAGCTTCAAACCTATTCATTATTCTTTAATAAAACTATAAAACTAAAATCAAATCTAATTAATTCTCTTGAACAATCTTGAAGTCTTGAGCCATGCAAAGCCTAGTTAGAGCCTTCTCTTTTATGTTACTTCCTTGATGTGCCATAAGCCTTCTTTGCTCCATGAACTTAGAATTTCTTGCAAAAGCTAAACAATGGCCTCCAAACATGATACAAAACCTGAAACTTATCTTGAACAAACTTATTAGTACCAAATGGCTCTTATTTGTTTTGTTATCATCAAAACTCTAAACAAATGGAGAGTGTAACCTTTTGGCCAACAATCCTCCCCTTTTTGATGATGACAAAACAAATAGGCTATGTTAAAAAAATAAAAGAGAGGTGTTAAGCTCCCCCTCAAATTATGCTACATTAAACAAATAAAAACAATGTAATATGCAAGCAAAAACCATGAGATATTAAACACTTGCAAAACACTTAAACTTAAATACAAGAAATCATAAACACATTGTAAAAACAAAAACAATATGAACAAAAACAATATATATTGAAATCAAGACCATAATAAACTCAAACTTATTCTCCCCCTTTTTGTCATACATCAAAAAGGGTAAGAAAAACATTTTTATTCAATAACACAAACATTTAGTTCACCAAAAATAAAGGAGAATCTAGCGAAATCAAGTGGTTTAGTGAAAATATCGGCAAGTTGCAAATCCGTGGAAACATAATCAATATCTATATCTCCTCTCTTAAAATGATCTCTAAGAAAGTGATATCTAATCTCAATATGCTTGGTCTTACTATGTTGATTTGCATTCTTAGTCATATGAATAGTACTAGTATTATCACAAAATTTTTTTATATGATCATAATGCAAATCATAATCAAGGAGAGTGTGTTTCATCCAAAAGGACTTGTGCACAACAAGCCCCCGCTGCAACATACTCCGCCTCGGCGGTTGAGAGAGCTACGGAATTTTGTTTCCTAGAGGACCATGAAACAAGACAATTACCAAGAAGTTGACATGTCCCACTAGTACTCTTTCTATCTACTCTACAACCCGCATAGTCAGCATCCGAAAAATTCGTCATTGAAAAATCTCCGATTTTCGGATACCAAAGTCCCATTCCAATTGTGCCCTTAATATAAGGAATGATGCGTTTTACCGCAATAAGATGGGACTCTTTAGGACACGATTAGAATCTAGCACAAAGACACACACTAAACATGATGTCCGGCCTACTTGCCGTCAAATACAACAAACTTCCTATCATGCTTCTATATAACTTAATATCAACACATTTACCTTGGTCATCCTTATCAAGCTTGGTTGTAGTTGCCATGGGAGTGTTGCAAACTTTTGATCCTTCAAGTCCAAACTTCTTTACGCGTTCCTTTTCATACTTGGCTTGACTTATGAATATCCCATCTTGCAATTGCTTGATTTGGAGTCCAAGAAAGAAATTCAACTCACCCATGGAAGACATTTCAAACTCACATTGCATAACCTTTTCAAACTCCTTGCATAAAAACTCATTAGTAGAGCCAAAGATTATATCATCAACATAAATTTGCACAATTAAAATGTTATTATTAACATGCTTAGTAAAAAGAGTTGTGTCTATTTTGCCTTTAGCAAAATCATTTGAAATGAGAAAACTAGAAAGCCTTTCATACCAAGCTCTTGGAGCTTGCTTCAATCCATACAAAGCTTTATCAAGTTTGAAAACATAATTAGGATGAACATGATCAATAAAACCGGAAGGTTGTTCAACATAAACTTCTTCATTAATAAAACCATTTAAAAATGCACTTTTCACATCCATTTGAAAAAGTTTAAAATTTTTAAAATATGCAAAAGCTAGTGTTATCCGTATGGCTTCAAGCCGTGCTACGGGTGCAAAGGTCTCCTCAAAGTCAATTCCTTCAACTTGAGTGTAACCTTGGGCTACTAACCTAACTTTATTCCTAATAACATTTTCGGACTCATCCATCTTATTCCTAAAGATCCACTTAGTACCAATTATTGGTCTATCGTGAGGCCTAGGTACAAGGTGCCAAACTTGGTTGCGCTCAAATTGATTGAGTTCCTCTTGCATGGCTAGCAACCAATATGAGTCCGCCTCAGCTTCGAGGATGCTTTTGGGTTCAAAATGAGAAATGAATGCAAAGTTACCACATAAGTCATGGAGTTGGGAGCGAGTTGTTACCCCTTTAGAGACATCACCTAAAATGAGTTCCTTGGGGTGATTTGTAGCGTATCTCTAATCTTTAGGAAGCGGTTGAGAGCTTTCCTCTTTATCCTCTTGAACATCACCAATGGGTTCTTGCTTTTCTTCTTGAGCGGGTGAGTCCTTTAAGGATAGTCTCTCCATGTCTTCACCTAATGGGTCAATCTCTACAACATTCTCAACAACCACATTAGATCCTTCAAATTTAACATGCATGGATTCTTCAATGGTAAGGGAAGATCTATTGAATACTCTATAAGCTTTACTAGTAGAAGAATATCTAACAAAAATAGCTTCATAAGTCTTAACATCAAATTTACCCAAGTTATCCCTAGTATTCAAAACAAAACACTTGCATCCAAAACTTTGAAATATGCAACATTAGGTTTTCTAGAATGATACATTTCAAAAGATGTTTTGGAAGAATTTTTACACAAATAAATACGATTTGAAATATAGCATGTGGTGTTTACGGCCTCGGCCCATAGATATTGAGGGAGGTCATATTCACTTATCATGGTCCTAGCCATCTCTTGAAGTGTTCTATTCTTTCTTTCTACAACTCCATTTTGTTGTGGAGCTCTAGGACATGACATTTCATGCTTGATTCCCTTTTCATCACAATAAGTCATGAAGAGTTAGTTAACAAACTCACCACCTCTATCACTCCTTATTTTCAAAATCGAAAAACCTTTTCTTTTTCAACCCTTTTTCAAAAAATTTGAAATGAGAAAAAGTTTGATCTTTGTGTTCCAAAAAGAAAACCCAAGTAAATCGGGAAAAATTATCAACTAAAACAAATGCATATCTACTACCACTTAAACTCTTAGTTTTAGTTGGTCCAAAAAGATCCATGTGAATTAATTCTAATGGCCTAGTTGACATGATATCCTTGATTGGTTTGAAGGAAGACTTGGTTTGTTTCCCAAGTTGGCACGCACCACAAATGCGGTCTTTCTCAAACTTCAAGTAAGGAATACCCTTCACCAATTCCTTAGAATTAATCCTAGAAAGATGGTCAAAAAATGCATGTCCTAATCTTCTATGCCAAAGCCAAGAATTTTCATCAAAAACATTCAAGCATTTAGTAGAACAATCCAAATTAAGCATGTCAATGATATAAACATTATCATCACGAAATCCGGTGAGAATACAATCATTGGTTTTGCAATCAAAAATCTTGCAAGAAGAGTCATCAAAAACAACTTTAAGACCACGATCACAAAGTTGACTTATACTAAGCAAGTTATGTTTTAAACCATCAACAAGAACAACATTTTCTATAATAGGAGATGCACCAATTTGAATGTTACCTATACCGATAATAGTGCCCTTGGAGTCATCCCGAAGGTGACGGTGCCACCTTCAACGTACCTTGATAGGGTTGTGAAGTTGTTGATATCCCATGTCATGTGTCTTGAACAAGCACTATCAAGGTACCACCGCTCCTTACGTCTTGGAGCCTTGGTATACCTACATCAAATAATTTAGGACTTGATTTTGGTACCCACATTTTCTTGGGTCCTAAAGCGTTAGTGTCATGAATCCATACAAGATTATTTGTTCTATTATTTGGTCATAACAAAACTTAGCCAATGTCTATTCTTACCATAATAAGTACATCTATACACTCTACCATATTTAAAAGCATAGTGAGTGTGTGATTTGTGAGCATGTGTAGATTTAGCATGAGTGTGTGTGCAGTGTGAGCATGAGGAATTTTGACATGAGAAGCTTTAGCATGAGAAGTGTGCTTTTTAAAAAACATTTCCTCAAGTTTCTTAGTGTTGAAAGCACAATCCTTCAAAACTTTTTCAAAATAAACAATTCTAGTTTTTAATGAAGAAATTTCTTTTTCATCAATCTTTGGAAATTTTGCTTTGCAAGCAACTTTATAAGCACTAAATTCATTTTGAGTAGAAATAAGATTGGAAGAAATTTCATCTTTTTCTCTAGAAATAATAGCAAGTTGATTTTTAAGAAAAGCAACTTCCTTTTCTAATTTAGAACATTCAATCTTTTTATTATTATAGGTTTCCGAGAGTTCAACAAAAGCATGTACAATAACTCTTTACTTATTCATCATCTTCATCAAGAGGTTGTGGGGTTACCTTTGGTGTGTTTGCCATGAAACACATGTTCGCCGTGTCCACCTCGTCTTCGGATTCGCTTTCCGAATCCCATGTGGCTTTATAGGCTTTCTTTTCCACCGGCTTTTTTGGCTTGAAGGAGGAAGTCATCTTCTTCTTGAAATCCGGGCAATCCGCCATGATGTGTCCGGGCTTTCGGCAATTGTAGCAAATGATTCTTCTCTCCTCTTTCCTTCAAACTTCCTTCTAAAGTTGAGTTTGTTCTTACGGTACATTCTCTTCACGTTTCACACAAGAAGGGAGAGCTCCTCATCTTCTTCTTCGTCATCAAGAGTGGAGGAAGACTTGAAGGCCATGGATTTCTTCTTTTGAGGAGCCGCTTCTTCTCTTGCCTTTTTTTCCATCTCATGAGTCTTCAAATTTCCAATGAGACTTATGAGATCCATTTCATCCTTGTCATTCAATTCTTTCAAGGTGGTGGCCTTTATCTCCCATGATGAAGGAAGAGCCCAAATTACTTTCCGCACCTTTTGGTCATTGCTAATATCATCACCTAAAGAGGAAAGAGCATTAGTGATTTTAGTAAACCTTGTAATCATGCAATCAATAGATTCATCATCAATCATTTTAAAGATTCATATTGGGACCTCAAGAGATCTATCTTAGCTCTCTTTACTTGTGATGTCCCCTCGTGTGTGACCAACAAATGTTGCCAAATCTCATAGGCGGATTGGCAATGTATTACCCGTGTAAGGTCATCCTCATTCAAGGCGGTTAGGAGGGAATTTTGGGCCTTAGAGTTAGCCTTATATTCTCTAAAGGTAAAGTCGGACCAAGTGCTTTCATCACTATCGGGTCTAACATAGGGTTTGGTCAAGGATTTAGCAACTAAGCTACCTAAAGATTGTAAGAAAATAGTCATCCTAACCTTCTAAATAGGGAAATTAAGTCCATCAAATTTAGGAGGGGTTTTGATGTTGTCGGCCATGTTTACTAGTGTATGAATGAAGGAATGCAAATGATTAATTAGCAAATTTTAAGGATCTCTCTAAGGATGTTAAGCCAAACCTAGAGTCCAAGCTCTGATACCAATTGAAAATCAACTAGAGGGTGGGTGAATAGGTGATTTTACTAATTAATGCACAATTAAAAATTATGATGCAACAATCAACCCAAACAAGACTAGAAGCCGAATACCCCGTGAAGGGCTCTGAACTTCTTCCTCCTGATTCCTCTAGATATGAGTTGGAGGTGCGCAATGCAATCTTGTTGTATGAGTATTTGATTGACAATATGAAAATGCAACAAGTGAATAAAGCAATGAGTGAAAATAGATCAAGTAATTGAAGTAAGTAATTCAAGCAAATAATTGAAGAAAGAATTTAGTGCAAGAGATAAGAGCAAGTAAACCAAACGCAAACACCAAGAATTTTTCCGAGGTTCGAGCACCCAGCTCTACGTCCCCGCCTTCACCCAGAAGGATTTCTAACTACTAACTTCACAAATAGTTACAACTACACTGGAGTACCCAACTCCACAATTTCAAGTACAAGTTCTCTCTTGGTGATCAAAAGGCCACAAACTTTCTTTTGCAAAAACCTCTTTCCCTTACAAGAGCCCTGTAGAATACTGGTTAGAATTTGAAGCTCAAATATTGTAAGTGAAAAAAGAAAAATGAATTTGAGAGAGTTTAGAAAATAAAACTTCAGTGATGAGGAATTCTTCAGCACAAAAACCAAGGACCAAACTCTTTTGAATGCCTTCGAAAACTTTTGAAACTTTTTGTAAATGCTTGATGTTAAAACCTCTCCCTAATCACCCCTATTTATAAGAAGGGCTAGGGATTAAAGAGTAAACCCACATAATGGTAATTAGGAAGTATTTGACCCAGAAAATACCATTTAAATACATTTAGAGAAGAAAAAGACAAATTTAAAACGTGTTTAAAAACTAGCCGTTATGGCTGAAACGGCTCTCTCGGTCGACCGGTCGGTCGACCGGAGTTCAAATAAAGTGACCGTTGCAGGCTCTCGGTCGACCGTCCGGTCGACCGAAATAAACAGAGAGTGACACCATTTCAGTCGGCTAGCCGCTCGGTCGACCGAAGGGCTTCGGTCGTCCGCCCGGTCGACCGGGAAACGTGCACACGGATATGTACCAAAACTGTCAGAAATCCAGTCGACTGGGTCGGTCGGCTGATCTGACCTGACTAGTGTCGGTCGACCGGTCGGTCGACCGGCTCAGGCCAAAAGTCAAAACTGAGCAAGAATTTTGAAGGGGATTTGAAAAATAACAAGATAGTTTTGATTTGAAACATGTATAATACCCAAAATTGAGTTTGTAATCAAAAGGCTTTAAGTTAAAATAATTTTTATATATATATAGGGAATATTTTTGGAAATGATATGTGCGCAAAAACGTGTGTGATAGAGTTTCAAACCTATTCATTATTCTTTAACAAAACTATAAAACTAAAATCAAATCTAATTAATTCTCTTGAACAATCTTGAAGTCTTGAGCCATGCAAAGCCTAGTTAGAGCCTTCTCTTTTATGTTACTTCCTTGATGTGCCATAAGCCTTCTTTGCTCTATGAACTTAGAATTTCTTGCAAAAGCTAAACAATGGCCTCCAAACATGATACAAAACCTGAAACTTATCTTGAACAAACTTATTAGTACCAAATGGCTCTTATTTGTTTTGTTATCATCAAAACTCTAAACAAATGGAGAGTGTAACCTTTTGGGCCAACATATGTGTGACCAAAATCAACACATATTACAAACTATTTGAATTATTTTTGTGATATAGAAATTTGGCCTTAAACAAAAATCGTATTTTTCAAAAACCAACTTTGAAATGCAAATTCAATTTTTTCAAACTTGTATAAATACAAAAACAAGATATTTAAAACTCTTTCTGAAGCACAAAGTGTATGGATAGAATCCAATACACATGTAATTGTTATATCTATGTTTTTGACATGAAATCGAATAATGAGTTTTGTTAATTACAAAACTCCATACACATGAAAGGAGCATCAAAGTAAGTTTTTCTAAATATATGAAGTATATATGTATATAGATGAAATCTAATATACATTAAACCATGTAAACTTGTTTTGATTCTATTTATTCACGAAAATCATATATATGTCTATTCGAAATCCAAAACCGGTTAAACCAAAAGTCAAACATATTGAACTTGTGTGTGTATGTGTGTGTGTGTGTGTGAACTTGAGCATATCAACATTATCAATCTTTACACAAGATCTAAGCAAATCGAAGTCTTCTTGTAGAACTCCTTCTCCAAGCCGACTCGATCCAAACACGATCCAACGAGCTTGATTCCAACTGAGTGCTAGATGCGATCTTGACGCGCGAGCTCTTGAATCTACATGTGTTAGCTCCCAAAACTCCTTTGTTGGAGCTAAACACCTACTAATATCTTGATCAATAACTGAAATTATGTAAATACAAGATCATTAGTAAATGACCTTCGTAAGTTAGTCATCATCAAAACTAAGGTGAAAGGCCTCTGGGCTAACAATCTCTCCCTTTTTAATGATGACAAAACTTATGAGGTTATATATATGCATCCATTAAGGATAGGCTTCCTAAAAGCTTCCTCTTAACATCTGCATATCCAATAAACATATAAAGATATGCAATGAAGCTCAAGGTACTAATAAAACAAGATATATGCATAACACATAGTGAAACATGCATATATAAATCTGAATTCTTCTCCTCCTTTTTGTCACTCATCAAAAAAAGGGTGAAAACAAACAAACAATAAACATAAATTAAAGCAAAATTTGATACCGATGAATACAATCAATTGAGAGAACCAATTGATAGAAACTATCTTTTTTTGAATTGATACTGATAAAGGGATATGCTATCAATTGAAAGTAAATACCAAATTTTTAGGTAAATACTATATTCATTTTGCAATAAGGATACTAATTCGAAAAATTTAGCCTTTGTTGATGAAAAAAAGGAAAAGAAAAGAAGAACACCTACTAACCTACACTAAAAGAGAGAAAATCTAGCTTATTTCTCAATCTGCTTGTGTTTCAGATCTCTGCAGGGATATATAGGCAATAGGAGCTTTTAGAAGACGAGACGAAGCCACGCGTCGAAAATCGACGCGTGACTCGCCAATATTGCCGTGAAAATGTAGTCATTGCCGCGTTTCCGCTGTAAAACCAGGGACTTAGGTCCCTGGTTTTGGCGAGTGACTTCGCCTTGCTTCGGGGACCTCCCGGATACTCTTGGATTCGGTTATTTGTGTCCATATTTTCGTCAGACACTCGCCAACGTCTAAATTCATTGTATTTTCTAGAAACGCTCTAGCTTGACCTCCAAAAAATTCAGATTTAATTACCCAAAAATAGGTTTACTTAATCTCTTATTACTCCTTTGCACCTAGACTCTTGATTATCTGTAAAATAGACCAAAACACTATTTAAGAATAATATTTTATTCATAAATCGGCAGAAATATATGATAAAAGTGCAAAATTATAGACTAATCATATTTATAGGATAGAAATGGATAAGAAAATGAGTCTAAAGATAAGGAGACTGGCTATTTTTGAATTTTAATTCTCCCCTTATCTACAAACTTGATTTGATTTGGATATTCAATTCTGACCTGCAACTTGTTAGCGTGTTGATTGCAGAATATAACTAATCAAGTGATAGAATTAGAAATAGTAATCAACGTAAGTGTTGTAACCCTTTAAGTCTTCTTTCTGAATCATTTTAAATCATCAGATTTGAGTTTCGATAGAGAAAGTTTATGATTCAAATATTAAATTATATCTAGTTTGAATTCGTGTCTAAATGCTTCATCTCATCTATTGATTTTCTCTCTATCCATTTATCCCTTTAGATTTTGAATTTCAGTTTTAGTTTTGACGATCTATCTCTTTATCCTCAGTGGAACTGATAGGGTCTTCTTTTAATCCATTTTTCCTTTGAATTTGAATGATATTATTTTATCTGATATACCCAGTCTTCAGATAAGATGACATTTAGAACCTCTGAATTTGAATCGATCCCCTTTTTTTAAACTTTTGGATTTAATTGGATAAATCAATCTATCTCTCTTTTTTCTTTCTTAATTATCCTACACACCATTACATATGAAAATACATTAATAACAGAGTTTTATTTAAATAAAAATGCAGAAATATGACACATATGATATGAAAACATGCAACGCATGTGTGTGTCACCTGCTTACCTTTGACTTATATCGACGATGTACCTTTATTTGAAGGCGAGCGAAGTATGACAAATAGGATCTTCTCCATTTCTGATTTCACTACAAAATGAAGGGGCAAGCTTCACTACCATAGGAATGGAAATCTTTTACCATAAGCCATCAATGACGCTTGCAAGGGTAAGGCAACTTCGAGGGTATTGGAGTCATTTGGATTTACAAACACAGAAGAGGGAAGCAAACAAAAACAAGAATAAAGAAGAAAAGAAACTTCGATTTGATTTAAATAAAATGAAAGAAAAGACTTACTTACAGTGGTATCACCCTCAGTACAAGCTTTGCTCTTATTTCTCCATGAAACTTTCCTCTCCTCTTAGTTACATAATAAATAAAACAAAAAATCTAAGTTTCAAACTATAGAATAGCCTAACTTCTACTCTCTGCTTGATTGTCTGTTTTGCCACTGAATTTGTAGGTATTTATAGGTGAAATGGGGAGGAGAGAGCGCGCTTGAAGATGAGACCAAATCATTATCTCAACAAAAAAAGATCTTCTGATAAGGTTGGCGATAGGGTTGGAGATATGGACAAAATCGCTTGCCAATAGAAAAGATTTTTTGATAAGATTGGAGATAATATTGGAGATTAATATTTGTTTATCCCTTGATCTTCAGTTAGATTTTGTCTTATCTCTCTAAATATTTTAAATATACATTTCAATCCTTTAGATATCCCTTTGTATAATATTAGGGTTGCCTTTAAACTTTTGGATTTGCCTCTATCCTCGTTGATTCTCCAAGCTAACCAATTGGATCTTCAAAAATCCGTTTTTTACTGAATTAGATCTGAGTTTATCCGCTCTGATATACTCAATCTTTAGTTGTGATTTAAATTCTCTCAAGAATCTGATTTAATTGGATTGAATTTGTGATTTATCTTCTCCCATCATATCCTGCACAAATTACGTATTAAGACAATATAATTGCATGATTTATTATAGAATGAGTATAGGAATGTAATAACAAATATGTAATATATGTGTCTAAACACACCCCCACACCTATCCTTTGATCGTCCTCGAGCAAAACAATAAAATAGACCTAACCTAACTCACTTTCGTAGGAATCACGGTTGCACTTTGCATGTGTAACAAGCCGTTAAGCTAAGTTACTCCTAGAGGACGAGTTTTATCTCGTGAGCGTTTTCAATGGATTACACCCACAAAATTCAAAAAGAAAAAGAAACAAAGTGTTAGTATTTTCGAAAAGCATTCTGAAAAGAGAGAAAATATTTTAAGTATTATTGTAAGAGTTCAAGTAATATATAAGTTTTAAGAAAATCGAATTTTTCAATCCTAAACTTAGTCTCTATATAAAAACTTGTTATCAATCAAGGTAAGGAGTCAAACTGTAATTCTTATCTAGTCTATTACTTTACCCAAAGTCATATGCACGTTTGTGCCCGTGAAATTTTGATTAGGGGTGCTTTAACTCTAACTCTTATATCTTATTTATTTTTATATTTTTTTATTTTTGGTGGTATTATTCTTTAGCTCTCTTAGGCTTTCTAATCTGCCCATGTAACAAGCTTTAGTCAGTTACATCCAAACCGGACGGTGTTAGGGCACCGGGTGAGAAAAACACCCCAAGGATATAACAACTCGAGCAAACAAGGTCACAAAACTAAGGATTTTATTTATTATATGGACAACTTTTAGGCGTGAATACTTATGCTTTACAAGGCATAAGTACCTAGCTTAATCAAAAGATTTTTTTGATATACTTATTTTTTTTCTTTTTTCTTTCTTTTTTAACAAGGCATAAGAATCTTTATTTTTGAACCCTAAGTGTGTAAGTGTTTAAAGTTGCATATTTCATCAAGGTAAAGATCAAAATTAAATTACTTTTTAAAGTTTTCTTCCTAACATTAGAAATCAAACAAATAATCTTATTTTGACCAAGTATAATAAATCCTAATTATGATTTTCCTATTCCTTAAAATTAACTTAATTTCTTATAAAAAAATAGGTTAAAATATTGTTTGTCTTTTCAAAAAGTTTTTAAAAGCAAAAAAAGAATTTTGTTTAAAATAAAAAGAAAACCTATGTTATGTTAGAACCTCCCCCACACCTATCTCATGCATTGTCCTTAATGTATGAATAAATACATAAATGCATGAAAAAGAAGAAAGGGAAGAAAAATATTACCTTAAAATGATTGTTCCAGTGGGGGTCAGATTGGTCAAGTGTTGCTACCAATTAAGATAATGTGGTAGTTCATGAAACCCACCTTTATTGACCTTTTTTCTATGTACATAATTACAATCTCCAATATGAATAGGACCATGAAAGATCCTATCATGAAACTTATTCTCTTTACATGACCAGTCTTGAAAAATCATTACTGAGTCATTATGATCAATACCTATGTCCAATAAAAGAATGTGACTTGATGTAATGATTGACTTGGATTCAAGAGTGATAGGTTCAGGAACCATTACTAACTCGGAAAAATCAACTTTGGGTTCAAGAGTCAGTTTTGATTCAAGAGTGTAGTCCAAATCAAAGAATTGAAATTCAATTCTTCTCCCATCAATGGAATGTGACTATCCAAATTTGGTGATTCAATTTCTAAATTATGTGTATGGGAATAAATATTGGCTCTGAAAACTGATCCAAATTGGGAATGATACCAGAATCAATATAGATTCAAAGATGATAACTGAATCACAAGGTTGGGATTAGGGTCACATTCACATTCAAGTTCAATCTCATTGAATGAAAAATTTGCCAATTTGTCCAAGTTTTGAAATTGGTCAAGATTAAATTTGTGTGATGAAATTGAGTCTTGATCAAAGTCTCCAAGATACCAAGATTCTTCGCTCTAATCAATATGGCTAGGGCAATCGAAAATGGTCGAACATGTGTTAGGTAGAGTTTCCTCATTCCTATCTTTCACTCTGTTAATATAACGACTCATTTGTGCTTCTAACCTATTGATAGATTGAAAAAAATAATTTTTGAATTGAATCAGGTTTTACATATTCTTATTTGAGTCCATAGGTTCTTCTTCTTGTTGTGGGACTTGGAACATGGAGTAAGGATCTTGAATTTGGAAGTCTTATGGGAATTGTGAGTCCATCATTTTCAGATTTTGTTCTTAAGACTCAATCATGGCTTTTATACTTTTCATAACCTCAGATTTTTCTTCTATTAGTTGATCATGACTAGAAAAATTATATGCTGAATGCTGGAATGGTGGTTGAAAATAAGACTCAGGGGAGTTGTATCCCCATTGACTCTGTAAAGAGTAGTGATAATCGTTCCAGTCTTCTTTGAAATACACCTAGAGGGGGGGTGAATAGGTGTAATTGCTAATCTAATGATCTTTTTAAACTTAATTGAATGAGTGATGCAACGATCTCTCAAAACACGACTAAGAGCCGAATACCCGTGAGAGGTTCTGAACTCCTTCCTCCCAATTCCCCTTAAAAATGGGTTAGAGGTGCGCAATGCAACCGTGTTGTATGAGATATGATCGAACAAGTAAAGAATGAAATGCTATGATGAAATACACACAATCAACAACACAAGTAAAATAAACAAGAGAATATTGCACAAGTAAAGGGTTAGTTTTCAAGCAAATAGTTGTAGACAATATGAAGCAAGAGAAAAGTAAAGCAAGATGACGCAAGGTAATCGCAAACACGAATGATTTGTTTCGAGGTTCGAGCCACCGCTCTAGTCCCCGCCTTCACCTCCGTGAAGGGTTTCCACAATCCACCGAGGATGCCTTACAAGTTTGGTCTACCGAAGACCCCAAGCCCTTAGCTTCACAACTTACAAAGAACTCCACCTAGGAGTTGTCTCCACAAGAATAAGGATCACAAGAACAATAGTGATCTCCTCAAGATCACAAAACTCTTTCTCAAACTCTTTTACAACACTCTCACTCTTTTTACAACTTCTCTATAGTATGAGTAAAGGACTTTTGGCTCTATGAAGTGTGGTGAGAAAACTTCAGTTGTAGAGTGATATTGGCAATCAAACACAACTGAAAAACAAACTTTAAAAGAGTTGGAAATGAAAGTTTTGAAACAATTTTTCTCTTTCTCTTGAAAACAATGAAAACCAAGGATTTTTCTAAGTGAATAACAAAGACCTATTGCCCTCTATTTATAAGGAGAGAATAGGTTAAAACTCTTTTCTTTTCACCTAATTTGACCTGCAAAAGGCCTCCAACAACTCTCTAAAACTCTGTTAAAGAAGACAGAAAAAACAGATTTTCAGACTTGCCCAAAGAGGAAAGAGCCGTTGGCCAGCAGCAGGCTTGGCGGTCGACCGGTCCGGTCGACCGTCGCCTTGCTGGCAAAGAGCCGTTGGGCTCCGGTCGACTGTCCGGTCGACCGTCTCCTCAAAGGAAACGCAGTTTCCTTAGTGCGATCGACCAGGCGGTCGACCGAAACAAACCGAGAGTGGCCTGCTTACAGTCGGTCGACCGGGCCGGTCGACCGACAGACGTGCACAAACGTGCACGTCCTGACACAGGCGCCGGTCGACCGGGCGGTCGGCTGGTCAACCTGAAATAAGGAAAAACAGGCTGAATTTGAAGTTGGGAATTTTTATGAAAAAATATTTTGAGATACTTATAACTAAGTATTATGCAAAAATAGTCTATACACATGTTTTAAACAAGATATTCAATTTGTAACAAGTTTGGATACATGTATATATAAACTTAGGCATAAAACTTAGAAACAAACATTTTTAAAACATAGAATTTTGTAAGGAAAAAAAATGTGTGTGTGTATCCTAGAGCCAAATATCATATACTCAAACTTTAACATTCTATTCTTACAAAGTTCTAAGGACTTCAAGGCTTCAAGAGGGGCTTTCTCCACTTGTTCTTCAATTTTGCATCTTGAGCCCAATTTGAGTTATCTTGAGTCCAAGTCACCTTCCTTTAGGGAAGAAAACACCTATGCAAGATAGAAAAGCTGAAAAACACTTAAACAACAAATAATATTAGTACAAATAACTAATATGTTTTGTAATCATCAAAACACACTAAAGACGGGTGATTGTAACCTTGGGCCAACAATCTCCCCCTTTTTGATGATGACAAAACATATAAGTTATTTAAACAAATAAAGGAAGAAGAGCTTGGAAAGCTCCCCCTCAAACAATGCTATGTAAAAAATAACTATGAGTGAGATACATGAAGCATTGAAAACACAATATTTTTATCAAAGACTTAAATACCAATTGAAATCAAACTTAATCTTATATACCAATTAAACTTATACTTTTTCTCTTAATTTCTCCCAAAACTCAAGTAAATAAACAAAACTCAAACTATAAGCAAACTTATTTCTTTTTCTCCCCCTTTTTGTCATACATCAAAAAGGGTTAAAATCAAAACAAACAAAACACCAAAATAGAAATTTTTAAGAATCTATCATGCAAACATTCAACTCACCACAAATAAATGAAAATCTAGCATAATCTAGAGGTTTAGTAAAAATATCGACAAGTTGAAAATCGGTAGAAACATAATCAATATCAATATCACCTTTCTCATAATGATCTCTAAGAAAGTGATACCTAATGTCAATGTGTTTGGTTTTACTATGTTGATTTGCATTCTTTGTTATGTGAATAGTACTAGTATTATCACAAAATATTTTAACATGATCAAAGTGTAAATCATAGTCAAGGAGAGTATGTTTCATCCAAAGAACTTGTGCACAACAAGCTCCGGCTGTAACATACTCCGCCTCGGCGGTTGAAAGGGCTACCGAATTTTGCTTTTTGGAAGACCAAGATACAAGACAATTACCTAAGAATTGATATGTTCCACTTGTGCTCTTCCTATCTACCCTACAACCCGCATAGTCGGCATCCGAAAAACTCGTCATTGAAAATTGGCCGGTTTTCGGATACCACAAACCCATTTCAATAGTGCCCTTAAGGTATCTAATTATGCGTTTAACCGCAATTATGTGAGATTCTTTAGGACAAGATTGAAAACGTGCACAAAGACAAACGGAAAACATAATATCCGGCCTACTAGCCGTCAAATAAAGCAAGCTACCTATCATACTACGATATAATTTAATGTCTACACTTTTACCTTGTTCATCCTTGTCAAGCTTTGTAGTTGTTGCCATGGGAGTTTTGCTTACTTTAGATTCTTCAAGCCCGAACCTCTTGATTAGTTCCTTTGTGTACTTGGCTTGATTGATGAAGATCCCATCCTTCCTTTGCTTGATTTGGAGTCCAAGGAAATAGTTGAGCTCCTCCATCATAGACATTTCAAATTCATCCTTCATGCATGATTCAAAAGCTTGGCAAAGAGATTCATTAGTAGAACCAAAAATAATATCATCTACATAAATTTGCACAATAAGAATATCATTTTCTACATGTTTTGTAAACAAGGTTGTATCAATTTTACTTTTCTTAAAACCATTTGAAATCAAAAATGAAGAAAGTCTTTCATACCAAGCCCTAGGGGCTTATTTTAAACCATAAAGAGCTTTATCTAATTTGAATACAAAATCCGGATGTGTAGGATCAACAAACCCGGGGGGTTGTTCAACATACACTTCCTCTTCAATAAAACCATTTAGAAAAGCACTTTTAACATCCATTTGAAACAATTTAAAATCTTTATATGAGGCAAATGCTAGTGTTATCCGTATGGCTTCAAGCCGTGCTACGGGTGCAAAGGTTTCTTCAAAATCGATTCCTTCGATTTGAGTGTAACCTTGGGCAACTAACCTAGCTTTATTCCTAACAACGTTACCCGATTCATCCAACTTGTTCTTAAAGATCCACTTAGTACCAATTGTTGGTCTATCGTGGGGCCTAGGAACAAGGTGCCAAACTTGGTTGCGCTCAAATTGATTGAGTTCCTCTTGCATAGCTAGCAACCAATATGAATCGGCCTCGGCTTCGAGGACGTTCTTGGGTTCAACATGAGAGATAAATGCATAATGTCCACAATAGTCATGAAGTTTAGAGCGAGTTGTTACCCCTTTTGATACATCACCTATGACGAGGTCCTTGGGATGATGTGAATTGTATCTCCAATCCTTTGGAAGTTGTTGAGTGGGCTCTTCTCCATTTGTTTGATCTTCATTTCCTTGAGCCTCTTGTATTTTAGCTTCACTTCCTTCATCATCCTTTGGCTTGTCTCCCATAGTAGGTGTATCCTCCAAGGTCACTTTCTCCAAGCCTTCATGCAAAGCATCTATTTCTACAACATTCTTAACAAACAAGTTAGATTCCTCAAACTTAACATGTATAGATTCCTCAATAGTCAATGATGACCTATTGAAGACTCTATAAGCCTTACTAGTACTAGAGTAACCCACAAATATAGCCTCATAAGATTTAGGATCAAATTTTCCTAAATTATCTTTTGTATTTAAAACAAAACATTTGCATCCAAAAACCTTGAAATATGAAACATTTGGTTTTCTAGAAAAGTACATTTCAAAAGAGGTTTTTGTAGTATTTTTACACAAGAAAACACGATTTGATATATAGCATGATGTATTAACGGCCTCGGCCCACAAATAATGTGGTAGACCATATTCTCTAAGCATTGTCCTAGCCATCTCTTGCAAAGTTCGATTTTTTCGTTCAACTACTCCATTTTGTTGTGGAGTTCTAGGATAAGATAGTTCATGCTTTATTCCATATTCTTCACAAAAAGTGGTAAAGGGTTAGTTAATGAATTCACCTCCTCTATCACTTCTTATTCTTAAAATCGAAACATCTTTTTCTTTTTCAACTCTTTTCTTAAAAGTTTGGAAATACGAAAATGCTTGATTTTTATGCTCAAGAAAGAAAACCCAAGTAAAACGTGAAAAATCATCAACTAAAACAAATGCAAATCTATTCCCACTTAGACTTTTGGTTTGTGTAGGGCCAAATAAATCCATGTGGATTAACTCCAAAGGACGTGATGTCATGATATCCTTAATTGATTTGAAAGAAGACTTAGTTTGTTTCCCAAATTGACATGCGTCACAAACTCGATCTTTTTCAAAATTCAAACAAGGAATACCTTTCACCATTTCCTTTGTGTTAAGCCTAGATATGTGATCAAAAGAAATGTGGCCTAATCTTCTATGCCACAACCAAGAGTCGTCATCGAGGGCTTTTAAACATGTTATATTACAAGACATATTTAACATATCTATCATATAAACATTACTTTCACGAAAACCGGTAAACACACAAGCATTAGAAATTCTATCAATTACTTTACAAACAACATTATCAAAAACTACATCAAAACCTTTATCACATAATTGACTAACACTCAAGAGATTATGCTTGAGGCCGTCAACTAAAACTACATTCTCAATTAAAGGGGATGTGCCAAGTTTTACATTACCAATACCGATGATTTTATCCTTGGCGTCATCTCCGAAGGTGACGGTGCCACCTTCATGGTATCTTGATAGGGTTGCAAAGTTGTTGATATCCCAAGTCATGTGCCTTGAGCAACCACTATCAAGATACCACAATCCTCTACGTCGTTGGGCTTTGTAAGGTACCTATATCATTTAACAAAGTTGTTGACTTTGGTACCCAAACTTTCTTAGGTCCTTGAAAGTTAGTGTTTCGAACCCAAACATTATGAAAAGATGCACTTAGTCTATCATAGCAAAAATTGGCTAAGTGTCCTTTCCGCCCACAATGTGAACATGAGAACACTCTTCCATACATGAATGCATGATGAGTGTGTGAAGTGTGAGCATGCTTTGGGGGTTTGCCACGATGTAAAGGTTGTGTGGTATGAACATGAGCATGAGCATTATGAACATTTTTCTTAGAGGCTTGTTTCTTAGGGAACATAGCCTCAATTTTTTTCTTATCAAACTCACTACACTTTTTCAAAACAATACCTAAAGAATCTATTCTTTCCTTAAGCATGGTAATCTCATTAGCATCAACAAATGGGGACTTGCCTTTACAAGAAGTCTTATATTTATCAAATTCATTTTTAGTGGAAACCAAAGTAGAATGCAAGTCATTATTTTCTTTAGAAAGATTTACAACTTGAAGACTAAGAGATTCATTTTCCTTTTTTATTTTTAAGTACTTTTTCTTTAAGAAGTCATAATTATGAGATAATTCTACAAAAGCTTCTCCTAACTCATCCATAGAAAGTTCATCATTAGGAGAAGTGGAAGGGGTTACCTTGCTTGTGCTTTCATTTGCCATGAAGCACATGTTGGCGGTATCAATCTCCTCCTCGGATTCGCTCTCGGAATCCCATGTAGCTTTCATTGCCTTCTTCTTGTGAGGCTTCTTTGAGGTGGAGGGCTTCACTTTATCCGGACACTCCGCCACTATGTGTCCCGGTCTTTGGCAATTAAAGCAAATGATCTTTCTTTCTTCTTTGCCTCCTTGCCATCTCTTCCTTCCTTAAAATTTAGCCTTGTTGTACATCCTCCGGACGTTCTTCACAAGAAGTGAGAGCTCTTCGTCATCTTCTTCTTCATCGTCTTCGTCAGAGTGTGTGGATTGGCTTTTGAAGGCTATAGTCTTCTTCTTGGAAGGAGCCATGTCCTCCCTCACTTTCCTCTCCATCTCATGGGTTTTGAGGTTCCCAATGAGACCAATTAGCTCCATCTCCTCCTTGTCATTGAGTTCCTTCAAGGTTGTTGCTTTTACTTCCCATGAAGGAGGAAGAGCCCGGATGATCTTTCTTACTCTTTGATCGTTATCAATAGCATCACCTAGAGAAGAAAGTCCATTAGTAATCTTTGTAAATCTTGTAACCATATCATCTATGGTTTCATTTTCTTGCATGCAAAAATTCTCATATTGGGACCGAAGAAGGTCAATCTTAGCCCTCTTCATTTGTGAGGTCCCTTCATGTGTAACTAGTAAATGTGTCCAAATTTCATATGCGGACTTGCAATGAATAACTCTAGCTATGTTATCATCATTAAGGGCTTGAAGTAGTGCATAGTGAGCCCTAGCATTGGCATCAAATTCTTTGGTCTCTATTTCGGACCAAGTGGATTCATCACCGGGGGGTGCACTAAAGGGTTTGGTCACGGCCTTTGCAACTCGACTACCTAGAGATTGCAAGAAAACGGTCATCTTAACCTTCCATATGGGAAAGTTAAGTCCATCAAACTTAGGGGGTGTCTTAATACCATCGGCCATCTTTACTAAGTAAGAATGAATGAAATGATTAGCAATATTAGGATCTTTCTAGGGTTGTTAAGCCAAGAGCCTAGTAACCAAGCTCTGATACCAATTGAAATACACCTAGAGGGGGGGAGAATAGGTGTAATTGCTAATCTAATGATCTTTTAAACTTAATTGAATGAGTGATGCAACGATCTCTCAAAACACGACTAAGAGCCGAATACCCCGTGAGAGGTTCTGAACTCCTTCCTCCCAATCCCCTTAAAAATGGGTTAGAGGTGCGCAATGCAACCGTGTTGTATGAGATATGATCGAACAAGTAAAGAATGAAATGCTATGATGAAATACACACAATCAACAACACAAGTAAAATAAACAAGAGAATATTGCACAAGTAAAGGGTTAGTTTTCAAGCAAATAGTTGTAGACAATATGAAGCAAGAGAAAAGTAAAGCAAGATGACGCAAGGCAATCGCAAACACGAATGGTTTGTTTCGAGGTTCGAGCCACCGCTCTAGTCCCCGCCTTCACCTCCGTGAAGGGTTTCCACAATCCACCGAGGATGCCTTACAAGTTTGGTCTACCGAAGACCCCAAGCCCTTAGCTTCACAACTTACAAAGAACTCCACCTAGGAGTTGTCTCCACAAGAACAAGGATCACAAGAACAATAGTGATCTCCTCAAGATCACAAAACTCTTTCTCAAACTCTTTTACAACACTCTCACTCTTTTTACAACTTCTCTATAGTATGAGTAAAGGACTTTTGGCTCTATGAAGTGTGGTGAGAAAACTTCAGTTGTAGAGTGATATTGGCAATCAAATACAACTGAAAAACAAACTTTAAAAGAGTTGGAAATGAAAGCTTTGAAACAATTTTTCTCTTTCTCTTGAAAACAATGAAAACCAAGGATTTTTCTAAGTGAATAACAAAGACCTATTGCCCTCTATTTATAAGGAGAGAATAGGTTAAAACTCTTTTCTTTTCACCTAATTTGACCTGCAAAAGGCCTCCAACAACTCTCTAAAACTCTGTTAAAGAAGACAGAAAAACAGATTTTCAGACTTGCCCAAAGAGGAAAGAGCCGTTGGCCAGCAGCAGGCTTGGCGGTCGACCGGTCCGGTCGACCGTCGCCTTGCTGGCAAAGAGCCGTTGGGCTCCGGTCGACTGTCCGGTCGACCGTCTCCTCAAAGGAAACACAGTTTCCTTAGTGCGGTCGACCGGGCGGTCAACCAAACAAACCGAGAGTGGCCTGCTTACAGTCGGTCGATCGGGCCGGTCGATCGACAGACGTGCACAAACGTGCACGTCCTGACACAGGCGCCGGTCGACCGGGCGGTCGGCCGGTCAACCTGAAATAAGGAAAAACAGGCTGAATTTGAAGTTGGGAATTTTTGTGAAAAAATATTTTGAGATACTTATAACTAAGTACTATGCAAAAATAGTCTATACACATGTTTTAAACAAGATATTCAATTTGTAACAAGTTTGGATACATGTATATATAAACTTAGGCATAAAACTTAGAAACAAACATTTTTAAAACATAGAATTTTGTAAGGAAAAAAAATGTGTGTGTGTATCCTAGAGCCAAATATCATATACTCAAACTTTAACATTCTATTCTTACAAAGTTCTAAGGACTTCAAGGCTTCAAGAGGGGCTTTCTCCACTTGTTCTTCAATTTTGCATCTTGAGCCCAATTTGAGTTATCTTGAGTCCAAGTCACCTTCCTTTAGGGAAGAAAACACCTATGCAAGATAGAAAACCTGAAAAACACTTAAACAACAAATAATATTAGTACAAATAACTAATATGTTTTGTAATCATCAAAACACACTAAAGACGGGTGATTGTAACCTTGGGCCAACAATCTTCATAATATTGGGACTAGGGGCATGTATTGATTCAGATAAGACCAATCCGACACACTTGGTTGGTTAAAGTTTTGATATGCCGTGTTGGTAATATCTAAAAAAGAGGTCAAGATGTAATATAGATTAACATTAAAATTAAAAAAAATGTTGTTATAAGCCATATCACACTAGAAATATCAAAAATAAATAAGGAAAAACAAATGAGTAAACAAACAAAAGAAAAATCTAGTATAAGTTAGTGTATACTTTATAGACCTAGACGACTCCTAAGTTGTTAGACTGTCTATGGGGGATATATTGCAGAACCTGATCATAAGTTAATCGGTCAGATCGGGGCAAGATCGGTGGGAGGTATCCGCGCAAAAAGAGACGGCCTAATTAAGCCAAACTATCGTCCTTCGGGCTTTCGCCCCTCAATCCGTGACTTTTGACACCGATTTGGCAAGAGTCAACTTCTAACAACTTTCCCCTTAAGTCACTTTCCTATTTGAGTCCGAGATATCCCTAGGGCCAACGTCTACTCAGTTTTAATTAGGCTTAGGTTAGTAAGTGAGGAGGAGATTGTTTATGGGTTAAGAGAGGGTAATGACTTTCCCACCTTATCTTGTTTAAAGATGTGCCCTTAATTTAGTTTAGTGCAGTGTACAAGTATACAGCGAAAAAGTAACACTTAAGCAATATTTCATAAAAGAATGAACCTTATACTTATGTTATTCACACATACCTTGGCTCCAGCACTATTCAACAGTAAATAAAAAAAGTAATGAAATAGACACGCGCCTAAATGCATGTCTAAACATTTTTAGCATTTACAAGTAATAATTTACAGTTGAGGTTAGAAATGTATGTACAGTAAGTCAAATTAGAAAATAAATAGTTGCAGATATTTAAACTTTGCAATTAACCAAGCTACAAAAAATACAGGTTAATAGTTCACTCAGATTGTCACAGAAATATAGCAAATCTGAGGGCTTCTGGGCTCTGCTTTCTTGAGCAGAGTCCAGGACCACTAATATGTCCACTGCAACAAAAATTTTCTTATTGTTAAACCTGTACACCAAGAATAAAGAAGAAAGTTAATCAACAAATTAAAAAAAAAGTTACTTATCGTCCCTCCCCAGCAGCGGTGCCAAAATTTTGATTGAGTTGGAACTTGCACACAGAAAATATAGAATTTTAGGGATACATAACAGAGTGCAAGTGCTCAATGCTACCGCTATAGCGAGTGGCTACGCGGGTCATGATTCACAATGAGGGACTAGCGATGGAAGCTTTTTGTAAGTTCTCTTTAGTTCACAAAAAATGGTTAAATTTCTTCTTATAGTTCTTTAAAAGAAAAGAAAATAAGTTATGTTAAATTGTTGAGAAAGTGGTAGATTGAGAAGGAGGAGAAAAATAGAAAATGATTTTGTCTAAAGAAAGTGAAAAATAATGAATAGAATTGAGATATGTTGATGTTGGTGATCTAAACTAAAAATTAAAAGAAAGAAAATTAAACCCTAAAAAATATACTTACCTATTCGGCGCCTGCTTATCTTTGACCTGTATCGACGATGTATCTTTATTTAAAGGCGAGCGAAGTACAACAAATAGGATCTTTCCCATTCCCAATTTACACTACGAAATGAAGTGACAAGGCTGCACTACCATAGAAATGATTACCCATCATCATAAGCTATCAACGACGCTTGCAAGGGCAAGGCAACTTTGAGGCTATCAGAGTCATTTGGATTCACAAACATAAAAGAGGGAAGCAAATAAAAACAAGAGTATTTGATTTGATTCAAATAAAAATGAAAGAAAAGACTTAGTTACACCGGTGTCACCCTCAGTACCAGCTTTGCTCTCATTCCTCCTTGAAACTCTCATCTCCTTTCAGTTATATAAATAAAGAAAACAAAAAACCTAAGTTACAAACTATAGAATATCTTAACTTCTATTCTCTACTTGATCATCTATTTTGTCTCTAAATTTGCAAGTATTTATAGGCGAAATGGGGAGGGGAGAGCGCGCTTTAGGATGAGACCAAATCGCTATCTCAACAAAAAAAATCTTCTGATAAGGTTGGAGATATGGACAAAATCGCTTGCCAACAGAAAAGAACTTTTGATAAGGTTGGAGATAATGTTGGAGATAAATATTTGCTTATCCCTTGATTTTCAGTTGGATTTTGTCTTATCTCTCTAAATCTTTTAAATATATATCCCAATCCTTTAGATATCCATTTGTATATTATTAGAGTTGCCTTTGGACTTTTGAATTTGCCTCTATCCTTATTTATCCTCATTGATTCTCCAAGCTAACTAACTGGATCTTCAAAAATCTGATTTTAACTAAATTAGATCTGGGTTTATCCTTTCTGATATGCTCAATCTTCAATTGTGATTTAAATCCTCCCAAGAATCTGATTTAATTAGCTTGAATTTGTGATTTATCTTCTCCCATCATATCCTGCACAAATTAGGTATTAAGACAGTATAATTGCATGATTTATTACAGTATGGGTGTCAGAATGTAATAACAAATATGCAATATATGTGTCCAACCACACCCCCACACCTATTCTTTGCTCGTCCTCGAGCAAAACAATAAAATAGACCTAACGTAACTCACTTTCATAAGAATCACGGTTGCACTTTGCATGTGCAACAAGCCGTTAAACCTCTAGGTTACCCCTAGAGGATGAGTTTTGTCTCGTGAGAATTTTCAATGAATTATACCCACAAAATTCAAAAAGAAAGAGAAATAAAGTGTTCGTATTTTCGAAAAGCATTTTGAAAAAGAGAGAAAATATTTGAAGTATTATTGTAAGAGTTCAAGTAATCTATAAGTTATAGGAAAATCGAATTTTTCACTTCTAAACATAGTCTCTATTCAAAAACTTTTATCAATCAGGATAAGGAGTCAAACTGTATTTCTTATCTAGTCTATTACTTTACCCTAAGTCATATGCACTTTTGTGACCGTGAAATTTGGACTAGGGGTTCTTTAACTATAACTCTTAAATCTTATTTTATTTTTTTGATATTTTTGTATTTTTGGTGGTATTATTCCTTAGTTCTCTTAGGCTTTTTAATCTGCCTATGTAACGAGCCTTTAGTTAGTGACACCCAAACCGGACGGTCTTAAGGCACAGGGTGAGAAAAGTCCCTAAGGACATAAGGACTTGAGCAAATAAGGCCACAAAATTAAGCATTTTATTTATTATATGAACCACTTTTAGGCGTGAATACTTATGCTTCATGAGGCAAAGTACCCAGCTTAATCAGAGAATTTTTTGATATATATATTTTTCTTTTTTCTTTCTTTTTTTAAACAAGGCATAAGAATCTTTGTTTTGAACCCTAAGTGTGTAAGTGATATAAAGTTACTGAAAAGTCACCTAGAGGGGGGGTGAATAGGTGACAATGCTAATCAAGGGCAAATTAAAAAAATTTAAAGCTACAACAATCACAAAATGAATGCAAGCAAGTAAGTATGACAATGAATATGATGAGCAAGTAATAAGTGCAAGCAAAATATAGTAAGAATTGCAAGAATGTAAACCAATCGCAAACACAAGGATATGTTATCGAGGTTCGAGCACCCAGCTCTACTCCCCGCCTTCCCCAGAAGGATTCTAGCTACTTCCACTATCACAAAGAACAATTACAATGGAGTACCCAACTCCTACAATCTCAAGAACAAGTAATTTCCTTGGTAGCCAAAAGACCACAAACTCTCTCTTTCAAATATCTCTTCCCTTACAAAGGTCCTTAGAGAATATTGAGTAGGAATGAAGCTCTCGTTGTAAGTGAAGAAAAGAGAATTAAATCAGAGAGAATTGCAAAAACCCTTCAGAAAATCAGTGAGAAATTCAGCACAAAAACTAAGAAACAAGTCTCTCTTGAAAGCCTTAAACTTTTGAATTTTCTTAGCAAAAATTGTTGTAACCAATCTCTCCCTAAGCACCCCTATTTATAGGAGAGGGCTAGGTTAAGAGATAAAATAAACTTAAGGCTAATTAAGTAATATTAGATTCAAAATATATCTTTAAACGAATTTTAAAACACAAAAGACAAAAATAAACAGTCCTTAAAAATCTGCCCGTTACTGTTCAAACGGTCGGATCGGTCGACCGGGCCGGTCGACCGGTAGTATAAAAATTTGACCGTTACAGGCTATCGGTCGACCGACCCGGTCGACTGATACAAACTGTGACAAAAATAAATAGTCCGGTCGACCGCCCCGGTCGACCGACAGACGTGCACACGGATACGTGCATCTGCCAGGACTTCGGTCGACTGGTCCGGTCGACCGGACCAGACTGACACAGACTCGGTCGACCGGCCCGGTCGACCGGATCAGGTCAAAAAGTCAATTTTAAAAAGAAAACAAAGAAGATTTTGATTTTAAAAAATACTTTTGAACAGGGATTAGTATAAAACATAAATATATATATCTGTAGGCAAAATCTTGTATGCAAAATATTTTTGTTTAATTTATAAGAAATTATTTTGGAATGAGCATGTGCGCAAAAACGTGTGTGATAGAGCTTCAAACCTATCCACTATTCTTTAACAAACTATAAGCTGAAAAACAAATTACATGAAGACTTCTTGTGCTATCTTCAAGTCTTTGAGCCATCCAATGTCTTGCTAGTGCCTTCTCTTCTATGATCCTTCCTTGATGTGCAATTTGCCTTCCTTACTTTGTGGAACTTAGAAGTTCTTGCAATAGCTAAGCGAATGGTCTCTAAACATGGTACAAACCTGAAACTTATCTTAACAAACTTGTTAGTACCAAATAGCTCATATTTGGTTTGTCATCATCAAACACAAAACAATTGGAGAGTGTAACCTCTTGGGCCAACAATCTCCCCCTTTTTGATGATGACAAAACAAATAGGCTATTAACAAAAATATAGGGTAGGAGAAAACTCTCCCTCAAATTATGCTATACTTAAAACACAAGAGTATGCTCTAGATGCCAATAATTGAAATGATGCACCAATTATTGAAACCAATTTAAAACAAATATATAAAACACAAAAATTGCTCTTGATACCAAAAATACCAAAAACAACTAAAACACAAGAATTTATTTAAAACACAAAAACTCATAAAAACAAAACATATACCAAAAATACCAAAAACAACTAAAACACAAGAATTTATTTAAAACACAAAAACTCATAAAAACAAAATAACAAATATATAAAACACAAAAATTGCTCTTGATACCAAAAATACCAAAACAACTAAAACACAAGAATTTATTTAAAACACAAAAACTCATAAAAACAAAATAACAAAACATATAAATTCATATGGAACCAAGACCAAATGAACTTATTTTTGTCCATGTAAACTTATTCTCCCCCTTTTTGTCATACATCAAAAAGGGTTATGAAAAACATGTTTATTCAATAATACAAACATTAAGTTCTCCACAAATAAACGAAAATCTAGCAAAATCAAGGGGTTTAGTGAAAATATCGGCTAGTTGTAAATCCGTGGAAACATAATCAATATCTATATCACCTTTCTCAAAATGATCTCTAAGAAAGTGATATCTAATCTCAATGTGCTTGGTCTTACTATGTTGATTTGCATTTTTGGTCATGTGAATAGTACTAGTATTATCACAAAATATTTTTATATGATCAAAGTGCAAATCAAAATCAAGGAGAGTATGTTTCATCCAAAGGACTTGTGCACAACAAGCCCCCGCGGCAACATACTCCGCCTCGGCGGTTGAGAGAGCTACGGAATTTTGCTTCCTAGAGGACCATGAAACAAGACAATTACCAAGAAATTGACATGTCCCACTAGTACTCTTTCTATCTACTCTACAACCCGCATAATCGGCATCCGAATAACTAGTCATTGAAAAATCTATAGTTTTTGGATACCAAAGACCCATTCCAATAGTGCCCTTAATATAACGAATAATGCGTTTTACCGCAATAAGATGAGACTCTTTAGGACACGATTGAAATCTAGCACAAAGACACACACTAAACATGATATCCGGCCTACTTGCCGTTAAATATAAAAGACTTCCTATCATGCTTCTATATAATTTAATATCAACATTTTTACCTTGTTCGTCCTTATCAAGCTTGGTAGTAGTTGCCATTGGAGTGTTGCAAGCCTTTGATCCTTCAAGCCCAAACTTCTTTACTAGCTCCTTTGCGTACTTGGCTTGGTTAATGAAGGTTCCGTCTTGCAATTGCTTGATTTGGAGTCCAAGGAAGAAATTAAGCTCACCCATGGAAGACATTTCAAACTCTAGTTGCATTACCTTTTCAAAATCCTTGCACAAAAGCTCATTAGTAGATCCAAAAATTATATCATCAACATAAATTTGCACAATTAAAATATCATTCTCAACATGCTTGGTAAAAAGAGTTGTGTCTACTTTGCCTTTAATAAAATCATTTGAAATGAGAAAACTAGAAAGCCTTTCATACCAAGCTCTTGGAGCTTGTTTCAATCCATACAAAGCTTTATCAAGTTTAAAAACAAAATCGGGATGAACATGATCAACAAAACCGGGAGGTTGAGAAACATAAACTTCTTCATTAATAAAACCATTTAAAAATGCACTTTTTACATCCATTTGAAAAAGTTTAAAATTTTTAAAACATGCAAAAGCTAGTGTCATCCGTATGGCTTTAAGCCGTGCTACGGGTGCAAAGGTCTCCTCAAAGTCAATTCCCTCAACTTGAGTGTAACCTTGGGCCACTAACCTAGCTTTATTCCTAATGACATTTCCGGACTCATCCATCTTGTTTCTAAAGATCCACTTAGTACCAATTATTGGTCTATCGTGGGGCTTAGGAACAAGGTGCCAAACTTGGTTGCGCTCAAATTGATTGAGTTTCTCTTGCATGGCAAGCAACCAATATGGGTCCGTCTCGGCTTCGAGAATGCCTTTGGGTTCAAAATGAGAAATGAAAGCAAAGTTACCACATAGGTCATGGAGTTTGGAGCGCGTTGTGACTCCTTTAGATGCATCACCCAAGATGAGCTCCTTAGGATGATTTGTTGCGTATCTCTAAGCTTTGGGAAGCGGTTGAGCGCTTTCCTCTTTATCCTCTTGAACTTCACCTATAGATTCTTGCTTATCTTCTTGAGTGGGTGAGTCCTTCAAGGATAGTCTCTCCATGTCTTCACCTAATGGTTCAATCTCTACAACATTCTCAACAACCACATTAGTCTCTTCAAATTTAACATGCATGGATTCTTCTATGGTAAGTGTAGATCTATTGAAAACTCTATATGCTTTGCTAGTAGAGGAATATCCAACAAAGATAGCCTCATAAGCCTTAGCATCAAATTTACCCAAATTATCCTTAGTATTCAAAACAAAACACTTGCATCCAAAAACTTTAAAATATGCAACATTGGTTTTCTAGAATGATACATTTCAAATGATGTTTTTGAAGAATTTTTGCACAAATAAATACGATTCGATATATAGCATGCGGTGTTTACGGCCTCGGCCCATAAATATTGAGGGAGGTCATACTCACTTATCATTGTCCTAGCCATCTCTTGAAGTGTTCTATTTTTCCTTTCAACAACTCCATTTTGTTGTGGAGTTCTAGGACAAGACGTTTCATGCTTAATTCCCTTTTCATCACAATAAGTCATGAAGAGTTAGTTAACAAACTCACCACCTCTATCACTCCTTATTCTCAAAATCGGAAAACTCTTTTCTTTTTCAACTCTTTTTCGAAAAATTTTAAAATGAGAAAAAGTTTGATCTTTATTTTGTAAAAAGAAAACCCAAGTAAAACGGGAGAAATCATCAACCAAAACAAATGCAAATCTACTTCCATTTAAACTCTTAGTTTTAGTTGGTCCAAAAAGATCCATATGAATTAATTCTAAAGGCCTAGTTGACATGATATCCTTGATTGGTTTAAAGGAAGACTTGGTTTGTTTCCCAAGTTGGCACGCACCACAAATGCGGTCTTTCTCAAAATCCAAGCTAGGTATACCCTTCACCAATTCCTTTGAATTAATCCTAGAAATATGGTCAAAAGATGCATGTCCTAATCTTCTATGCCAAAGCCAAGAATTTTCATCAAAAGCATTCAAGCATTTAGTAGAACAATCTAAATTAAGCATGTCAATAATATAAACATTATTATCACGAAAACCGGTAAGAATACAATCATTAGATTTAACATCAAAAATCTTGCAAGAAGAATCATCAAAAACAACATTAAGTCCACGGTCACAAAGTTGACTAATGCTAAGCAAATTATGTTTTAAACCATCTACTAAAGCAATATTCTCAATAATAGGAGATGCACCAATTTGAATGTTACCTATACCGATGATAGTTCCTTTGGAGTCATCCCCGAAGGTGACGGAGCCACCTTCCATGTACCTTGATAGGGTTGTGAAGTTGTTGATATCCCACGTCATGTGTCTCGAACAACCACTATCAAGGTACCACCGCTCCCTACGTCTTGGAGCTTTGGTGTGTACCTACATCAAACAATTTAAGACTTGATTTTGGTACCCACATTTTTTTGGGTCCATGAGGGTTAGAGCCATTAACCCAAACAAGATTATTTGTTCTATTTAGTTGATCATAGCAAAACTTAGCTAAATGTCCATGTTTACCACAATATGTGCATCTATATACTCTACCATATCTAAATGCATAATGAGTGTGTGATTTGTGAGCATGAGCATTGTGAGCATGAAAAGATTTAGCATGAGAAGTATTATTTGAAGTGTGAGCATGTGGAATTTTAGCATGAGAATCTTTAACATGAGAAGTGTGCTTTTTGGAAAACTTTTCTTCAAGCTTCTTGGTGTTAAAAGCACAATCTTTCAAAATCTTTTCAAAATCAACCATTTTGGATTTAAAGAAGAAATCTCTTTATTATCAACAATAGGGGTTTTACCCTTACAAGAAATCTTATAAGCATCAAATTCATTTTGAATAGAAACAAGATTGGAAGAAAGATCATCTTTTTCTTTAGAAACAATGGCAAGTTGATTCTTAAGAAAAGCAACTTCTTTTTGTAATTTTAAACATTCAAGTTTCTTATTATCATAAGTTTCAGAAAGTTCTACAAAGGCATGTACTAGAACTTCCTTACTTAGTTCATCATCTTCATCATCAAGGGATTGAGGGGTTACCTTAGGTGTGTTTGCCATGAAACACATATTAGCTTGATCCACCTCCTCTTCGGACTCGCTTTCCGAATCTCATGTTGCTTTGTAGGCTTTCTTTTCCTCCGGCTTCTTTGGCTTGAAGGAGGAAGTCATTTTCTTCTTGAACTCCGGACAATCTGCCATGATATGTCCGGGTTTGCGGCAATTGTAGCATATGATCTTCCGCTCCTCTTTGCCTTCGAATTTTCTCCAGAAGTTGAACTTGTTCTTTCGGTACAACCTCTTGACATTCCGCACAAGTAGAGTTAGCTCCTCATCTTCTTCTTCGTCTTCTTCATCGTCATCATTGGTGGAAGAAGTCTTGAAGGCTATGGATTTCTTCTTTGAAGTAGTAGCCTCATCTCTTGCTTTCTTCTCCATCTCATGGGTCTTTAGGTTCCCAATGAGACTAATGATGTCCATCTCGTCCTTGTCATTTAATTCCTTTAAGGTGGTGGCCTTGATCTCCCAGATGGTGGAAGAGCCCGTATCACTTTGCGCACCTTTTGATCGTTGGAGATGACGTCACCTGATGAAGAAAGACCATTTGTAATTTTAGTGAACCGAGTAATCATACAATCAATGGATTCTTCATCAAGCATTTTGAATGATTCATATTGAGACCTCAAGAGATCTATCTTAGCTCTCTTGACTTGTGAAGTCCCTTCATGTGTGACCAATAAGTGTTGCCAAATCTCATAGGCGGATTGGCAATGAATTACCCGTGTAAGGTCATCCTCATTCAAGGCGGTTAAAAGGGAGTTTTGGGCTTTTGAGTTAGCCTCATATTCTCTAAAGTTGAAGTCGGTCCAAGTGCTCTCATCTTCATTGGGTGCTACATAGGGTTTGGTTAAAGACTTAGCCACTAAACTACCTAGTGATTGCAAAAAGATAGTCATCCTAACCTTCCAAATAGGGAAGTTGAGTCCATCAAATTTAGGTGGGGTTTTAATGTTGTCGGCCATGTTTACTAGTGTTTGAATGGATGAATGAAAATGTTGATTAGCAATATTTTAAGGATCTCTCTATGGATGTTAAGCCAAACCTAGAGTCCAAGCTCTGATACCAATTGAAAAGTCACCTAGAGGGGGGGGGTGAATAGGTGACAATGCTAATCAAGGGCAAATTAAAAAAATTTAAAGCTATAACAATCACAAGATGAATGCAAGCAAGTAAGTATGACAATGAATATGATGAGCAAGTAATAAGTGCAAGCAAAATATAGTAAGAATTGTAAGAATGTAAACCAATCACAAACACAAGGATATGTTATCGAGGTTCGAGCACCCAGCTCTACTCCCCGCCTTCCCCAGAAGGATTCTAGCTACTTCCACTATCACAAAGAACAATTACAATGGAGTACCCAACTCCTACAATCTCAAGAACAAGTAATTTCCTTGGTAGCCAAAAGACCACAAACTCTCTCTTTCAAATATCTCTTCCCTTACAAAGGTCCTTAGAGAATATTGAGTAGGAATGAAGCTCTCGTTGTAAGTGAAGAAAAGAGAATTAAATCAGAGAGAATTGCAAAAACCCTTCAGAAAATCAGTGAGAAATTCAGCACAAAAACCAAGAAACAAGTCTCTCTTGAAAGCCTTAAACTTTTGAATTTTCTTAGCAAAAATTGTTGTAACCAATCTCTCCCTAAGCACCCCTATTTATAGGAGAGGGCTAGGTTAAGAGATAAAATAAACTTAAGGCTAATTAAGTAATATTAGATTCAAAATATATCTTTAAACGAATTTTTAAAACACAAAAGACAAAAATAAACAGCCCTTAAAAATCTGCCCGTTACTGTTCAAACGGTCGGATCGGTCGACCGGGCCGGTCGACCGTAGTATAAAAATTTGACCGTTACAGGCTATCGGTCGACCGACCCGGTCGACTGATACAAACTGTGACAAAAAATAAATAGTCCGGTCGACCGCCCCGGTCGACCGACAGACGTGCACACGGATACGTGCATCTGCCAGGACTTCGGTCGACTGGTCCGGTCGACCGGACCAGACTGACACAGACTCGGTCGACCGGCCCGGTCGACCGGATCAGGTCAAAAAGTCAATTTTAAAAAGAAAACAAAGAAGATTTTGATTTTAAAAATACTTTTGAACAGGGATTAGTATAAAACATAAATATATATCTGTAGGCAAAATCTTGTATGCAAAATATTTTTGTTTAATTTATAAGAAATTATTTTGGAATGAGCATGTGCGCAAAAACGTGTGTGATAGAGCTTCAAACCTATCCACTATTCTTTAACAAACTATAAGCTGAAAAACAAATTACATGAAGACTTCTTGTGCTATCTTCAAGTCTTTGAGCCATCCAATGCCTTGCTAGTGCCTTCTCTTCTATGATCCTTCCTTGATGTGCAATTTGCCTTCCTTGCTTTGTGGAACTTAGAAGTTCTTGCAATAGCTAAGCGAATGGTCTCTAAACATGGTACAAACCTGAAACTTATCTTAACAAACTTGTTAGTACCAAATAGCTCATATTTGGTTTGTCATCATCAAAACACAAAACAATTGGAGAGTGTAACCTCTTGGGCCAACAGTTACATATTTCATCAAGGTAAAGATCAAGATTAAATTACTTTTTCAAGTTTTTTTCTAATACTAGAAATCAAACAAATAATCTTATTTTGACAAAGTATGAAAAATCCTAATTATGATTTTCCTATTCCTTAAAATTAACTTAATTTATTACAAAAAATAGGTCAAAATATTGTTTCTATTTTCAAAAAGCTTTTAAAAGCAAAAAAAGAAATTTTTTTAAATAAAAAGAAAACCTATGTTATGTTAGAACCTCCCCCACACCTATCTCATGCGTTGTCCTTAATGTATGAATGAATGCATAAATGCATGAAGAAAGGAAAGAAAAATAATACCTTAAGGTGGTGGTTCCGATAGTGGTCAGATTGGGTCATGCGTTGCTACCGAATCAAGATAATGTGGTGATTCACGGAACCCACCTTTATTGATCTCTTTTCTATGTACATTATTACAATCCCCAATATGAAGAGGATCATGAAAGATCCTATCATGAAACTTATTCTCTTTACATGACTTGTGTTGAAAAATCATCACTGAGTCATTATGGTCAATACCTATGTCCAACAAAAGAATGTGACTTGGTGTAATGATTGACTTGGATTCAAGAGTGATAGGTTCAGAAACCATTACTAACTCGAGAAAATCAATTTTGGGCTCGGTTTTGGTTCAAGAGTTGAGTCCAAATCAAAGAATTGAAATTTACATTCTTCTCCCATCAATGAAATGTGACTATCCAAATTTAGTGATTCAATTTCTAGATTTATGTGTATAGGAATAAATGTTGGCTCTGAAAACTGATCCAAATTGGGTAATGATACCATAATCAATATAGATTCAAAGATGGAAACTGAATCACAAGGTTGGGATTGGGGTCACATTCACATTCAAGTTCAATCTCACTGAATGAAAATTTGCCAATTTGTCCAAGGTTTGAAATTGGTCAAGTTCAAATTTGTGTGATGAAATTGAGTCTTGATCAAAGTCTCCAAGCCACCAAGATTCTTCGTTCTTATCACTATGGCTAGGACAATCGAGAATGGTCAAACATATGTTAGGTAGAGTTCTTCATTCCTATCTTTCATTATGTTGATATAACGACTCATTTGTCCTTCTAGCCTATTGATAGATTGAAAAAATTATTTTTGGATTGAATCAGGTTTTACATACTCTTATCTGAGTCTATAGGTTCTTCTTCTTGTTGTGGGACTTAGAACATCGGGTAAGGATCTTGAATTTGGGAGTCTTATGGGAATTGTGAGTTTATTAGTTTCAACTTTTATTCTTGGGACTCAACCATGGCTTCTATACTTTTCATAGCATCAGATTTTTCTTCTATTAGTTGATCATGACTAAGAATATTATAGGCTGAATGTTGGAATGATAGTTGACAATATGACTCAGGGGAGTTATATCCCCACTGACTCTGTGAAGAGTAGTGATAATTGTTCCAGTCTTGTTCATAATATTGGGATAAAGACATGTATTGATTTGGATAAGACCAATCCGACACACTTGGTTGGTTAAAGTTATGATATGCCGGGTTGGTAATATCCGAAAAAGGTCAGGTTGTAATATAGATTACCATTCAAATTGGAAACATTGTTGTTATAAGCCATATCACACAAGAAATATCAAAAACAAACAAAGAAAAATAAACAAATCAACAAACAAATGAAAAATCTAGCCTAAGTTAGTGAGTCCTTAGACCTAGTCGACTTCTAACTGGTTAGACTATCCATGGGGGGTATATTGCAGAACCTGACCACAAGTTAATCGGCCAGATCAAGACAAGATTGGTGGGAGGTATTCGCGTAAAAAGCGATGGGCCTAATTAAGCCAAACCACCAGCCTTCGGGGTTTCGCCCCTCAATCCCTGACTTTTGACACCGATTTGATAAGAGTCAACTTCTAACAACTTTTTCCTTAGGTCAATCTCCTATTTGTGTCTGAGATATCCCTAGGGCCAATGTTTACTCAGTTTTAGTTAGGCTTGAGTTAGTAAATGAGGAGATTTTTTGTGGGCTAAGGGAGGGTAATGACTTTTCCACCTTATCTTGTTTAAGGATATGCCCTTAATTTAGTTTAGTGCAGTGTACAAGTATACAGTAAAGAATAACACTCAAGCAATATTTTATACAAGAATGAACCTTTTACTAATGATATGCACACATACCTTGGCTCCAGCACTCTTCAACAATAGATAAAAAATATAATGAAATAGACACGTGCCTAAATGCAAGTCAAAGCATTTTTTAGCATTTAAAAGCAACAATTTACTGTTGAGATTAGAAATGTATGTACAGTAAGTCAAACAAGAAAATAAATAACTGCAGATATTTAAACTTTACAATTAACCAACCTGCAAAAAATATAAGTAATAGTTCATTCAGATTGCCACGGGAATGCAGTAAATCTGAGAGTTTCTGGGCTCTGCTTTCTTGAGCAGAGTCCAGGGCCACTTATATGTCCACTGTAGGAAAAATTTTCTTGTTGTTGAACCTGTACACCAAGAAAAGAGAAGAAAGTTAATCAATAAAGTAAATAAAAAAAGTTACATACCGTCCCTTCCCGACAACGGTGCCAAAATTTTGATTGAGTTGGAACCTACACATAGAAAATACATAATTTAAGGAATACAGAAAAGAAGTACAAGTGCTCAATACTACCGCTATAGCGAGTGGCTATGTGGGTCGTGATCCACAACGAGGGACTAGCGATGGAAGCTTTTTGTAAGTTCTTTTTAGTTCATAAAAAATGGTTAAAGTTCTTCTTTCAGTTCTTTAAAAGAAAAGAAAAATAAGTTATGTTAAATTGTTAAGAAAGTGGTAGATTGAGAAGGTAGAGAAAACAGAAAATAATTTTGTGCCAAGAAAGTGAAAAATAATGAATAGAATTGAGAGATGGTGATGTTGGTGATCTAAACTAAAAATTAAAAGAAAGAAGTTAAACGCTAAAAATACTTACTTCTTCTGCGCCTGCTTACCTTCGACCGTATCGACGATGTACCTTTATTTGAAGGTAAGGGAAGTCTGACAAATATGATCTTCTCCATTCTGGATTTAAACTACGAAATAAAAGGGCAAGCTACACTACCATAGGAATGACTATCTATCACCATAATCCATTAACGACGCTTGCAAGGGCAAGACAACTGAGGCTATTAGAGTCATTTAGATTCACAAACACAGAAGAGGGAAGCAAATAAAAATATGAGTAAAAAAGAAAAGAAACTTCGATTTGATTCAAATAACAATGAAAGAAAAGACTTACTTACACCGGTGTCACCCTCAGTACAAGCTTTTCTCTCATTCATCTATGAAACTCTCCTCTTCTCTCAGTTACATAAATAAAACAAAAATTACATAAAAGAAAATAGATAATCTAAGTTATAAACTACAGAATAGCCTACTTCTACTTTCTGCTTGATCGTCTGTTTTGCCTCTAAATTTGTAGATATTTATAGGTAAAATGGGAAGGGGAGTGCGCGCTTGAGGATGAGACCAAATAGCTATCTTAACAAAAAAATATCTTTTGATAAGGTTAGAGATAAGGTTGAAGATATGGACAAAGTCACTTGGCAACAAAAAAGATATTTTAATAAGGTTAGAGATAATATTGGAGATAAATATTTGTTTATCTCTTGATTTTCTGTTGGATTTTTCTTATCTATCTAAATCTTTTAAATATATGTCCCAATCTTTATGATATCCCTTTGTATATTGTTAGGGTTATCTTTGGACATTTGAATTTATCTCTATCCTCATTTATCCTCGTTGATTCTCTAAGCTAACCAACTGGATCTTCAAAAATCTGATGTTAACTGAATTAGATCTGGGTTTATCCTCTGTGATATGCTCAATCTTCAGTTGTGATTTAAATCCTCCCAAGAATCAGGTTAGCTTGAATTTGTGATTTATCTTCTTCCATCATATCCTGCACAAATTAGGTATTAAGACAGTATAATTGCAGGATTTATTACACAATGGGTGTAGGAATGTAATAACAAATATGCAATATATGTGTCCAAACAATCTCTCTCTCCTTTTTTATCTTTCTTCTCTCTAGCTCTCTCTAACTCTCTCTTTTCTCTCTTCATGCACGTGTGCGCCAATGCCTTCGGCATTCACCTGGGGTTCCAGTGCCGATTGAAGGAAAACCTGCAAGTAGATTTTAAAAATAAAGATTAAAAGTGCGAGGTTACTCAATTCCACCATTATAGCAAGTGGGTATGCGGGTCGTGATCCACAAGGAGGGAATACGATAGAAGAGTTAGATAAGTTCTTTTTAAATTACTAAGATCGGTTAAGATTTCTTCTTTGTTTCTTAAAAGTAAAGAAAAGCGTTAAGTGTTAGGAGAGGAGAAGAAGATGATGCTGGTGTTGGTTTTGAAAAGTGTATCTAAACTATGTTAAAAAGAAAGAAGAATAAAGAAAGAAAAAAAGTTAGTTTTGAAGATGTGATCTGTCGCTGATATTGCATAATTATTATCATATTCTCATACTTATTATATAATAAACTCTGCTTTTTATCCTAATATTGTCTAATTTATATGCAGGCCCATTGCTAAAAGAAAGGAAATTGGAACGAACCCAAGCCCATCAAAATTCTGATTTAACTCAGAATTAATTCGAAATCAGAAAATCAGGGCAGATCAGGGCAAATCAGATTGGTTGAAAACCAGTTAAAATGAATTTCTACAAATCAAATTGGTTAAAGCCAAGATCAAAGGCCGTTTCATCAAATCCAGGAGCTGAAATGAGAATTCCAGTACCAGATAATGTCAAATCTCAAAACCAGGAGTTGTACCCCCCGACTGTGGCCACCTGGCCACACGCCGACTGCGAAAACGCGACCAAAGTCGCATTTTCGTGGCCTTGTTGTTTCAGTTGGGGGAGCGTTTGCTCCCCCTATCTTCGTACGCCCCTCCCTGTTAGGTTTTACCTATAAATATTGGGTTTTTCAGAGCGTACAGGGAATGATCATATAGAAATAGACTTTAGGCCAGTTTTTCTTTTTAGTATAGGTTTTTATTTTTCTTTTTATGTAATTTTCAGTTTTATTTATGTAATTTTGAGGAGATCAGAGTTTCATAGGAGAACGAGAGTGAATCTTGTACTGAGAGTGACACCGGTGTAAGTTGTTCTTCTTTTCTCTTATTGTTACAAGATTGAATCTATAGTTGATTTGTAAGTTCTTCTTTATTTTTTGTGTCCTTCCTTTCTACTTTTCTTCTTTTGGTACTAATTGCTATCCAAGTGAGTCTTATAGCATCGAAAGAGCCTTGTCTTTGCGAGTGCCACCGATAGGTCATGATGATAGATTTTTAGTCTCATTTTATATCATTTCATACTTGTATCGTCTTGATGATGTAATGTGAAAGAGACGAGAATCAACTCTTATGGGCTATGCGCTGATCGCCTCTACTTCAAGGTAACATCATTGTCACAGATTCAAGGTAAGTATTGGGCTAAAGGAGGTAAGTAATTTTTAATTTTTTTCTTTTATTTCTTTAGTTTAGATCACCAATACCATCAACATCCAAATCTTTTTCACTCTTTTTCAATTTCTTTGTACATATCCACTTCTATTTTCTCCACCTTCTCTATCTACCACCTTTTTCCTCACTTAACTGTAACTCCATTTTTCTCTTTTCTTTTAAGAACTAAAATAAGAACTTTAATCATTCTTTGTAACTTAAAAGAGAACTTACTAAAAAGGTTCCATCGCTAGTCTCTCCTTGTGAATCACGACCCGCATAGCCACTTGCTATAGCGGTAGAATTGATGCACTACTATTTTAAAAGTTCTGAAATTCTGTATTCTTGTGTGCAAGTAGAACCTCAATCAAATTTTGGCATCGTTGCCAGGGAGGGAAGGTAAGTTACTCTCTTTTTAAGTTTACACTTTTGGTTAATCTTCTTTTTTGTTCTTGGTGTACAAATTTAACAATAAGGAATTTTTGCTATAGTGGACATATAAGTGACCCTGGACTCTGCTAAAAAAGTAGAGCCTAGAAGCCCTCAGATTTGCTACATTCCTGTGGCAATCTGAGTGAACTACTAACCTATATTTTTACAGGTTGGCTGAATTTGCAAAGTTTAATATCTGTAGCTATCTATTTCCTTGTTTGACTCACTGTACATATATTTCTAACACAACAGTAAAATGTTAATTATAAATGCTAAAAATGATTTAGACTTTGCATTTAGGCACGTGTCTATTTCATTACATTTTCTATTTACTGTTGAAGAGTGTTGGAGCCAAGGTATGTGTGCATAACATTTAGTATAAGGTTCATTCTTATATGAAATATTACTTGAGTGTTATTTTTTTTCTATATGCTTGTACACTGCACTAAATTGATTTAAGGGCTTGTCCTATAAACAAGATAAGGTGGGAAAGTTGTTGGCCCAAAGGCCTATCACTCTAGTTTTGATGATGATCAACTCATGTAGTTATATTTGCTAATGATCTTGTTTAATTAGTGACAGATTCTTTATCAAGATCTTAGTAGGTGCAAAGCTCAACAAAGGATTAAATGTCAAGATTTGGAGCTAGCACGGGGTGATCCAAGGAGCTTTTGGATCAAGCTTGGACCAAGTCAAGAAGATGAGAAGACTTCAAGGGAAGACTTCAAGAGGATGAAGACTTGTGTCTAGGTATAAGATTTTTATTTGTTTTAGATAAAAATGTAAAGGATAGAATAGATTGGTGGATTGCTCAAGTCATATCACACACACACTCTTGATTTAATTGTCTTTTCATAAAAGAATTTTTTAGTTAGAAAAGACTCTTTCATTTTGGTAAAAGATTTTTCCTTATGACAAAATATATGTCTTGGTTTTTGATATTCATGTTTACATCTTTCAACCAAAATCAAGTTTAGTGCTTTATGTCAAAACTAGATATTTCATCTTGATTGTGTAGTGGATCATATCCATACACACTATGCTTTAAAGTATATCTTGTTTTTGTATTTGATAAGATTTTCCTTATGACAAAATATCTACTTTGGGTTTTGTAATCTCTTATATACATATCCTTTAACCAAAACAAGTTTAGTGCTTTATGTCAAAAACTAGATATTTCATCTTGATTGTGTAGTGGATCATATCCATACACACTATGCCTTAAAGTATATCTTGTTTTTGTATTTGATGAAAATTTGGAAAAACATGTTGATTTAGAAAAACAGTTTTTATTATGAGCCAATATTTTCAAGTTACAAAAATAGTCAAATCTTTAATAACATGCCTTGATTTTGTGCAAGCATGTTTCTATATTATAAAACTATTTTTTGTAGAATTTCTAAGTATTTATGGGATTTTTTATTAAGCCAAAAGACCAATGTTTAAATCCCAAATTTTCTGGTTCTGGCAGTTCTGATTTTTCAGAACTGACAGTGGACGGTCGACCGGGTCGGTCGACCGGACGTGCACAGACGTGCACGCCTGTGTGCACTGGAGAACGGTCGACCGTGCCGGTCGACCGCTTCAGAGAGTCTGCTCTCTGGAAATTCCGGTCGACCGCACCGGTCGACCGACAGAGAAGTAATTCTCTGCTCCAGGTGCGCGGTCGACCGGGCCGGTCGATCGGAGGTTCCAACGGTCGGATTCTTGACCGTTGGCGGTCGACCGGACCGGTCGACCGGCAGTACTGACAAATCCCAACGGCTAGTTTTCTGCCAGCCTATAAATTGGGGTTTTTGTCATTGTTTGAAGCTAAGATTTTAGGAGAGCTTTTGTCCAGTTATTTCCATTCTTTAGCAGAGTTTTCTCCACAAAATAGAGTGCCAATATTTCCTATCAAAAGGGATTTTATCAAGAGAGTGTTTATTGTGATTTCTTGAGTTTTCCATCAAAGTTCTTTCCTTGATTTCTCACACTACACTTGAGCATCCATAGTTATATCTATCCTATAGGAGTGTTGTAGTGAGAGTTTTGTTAGGTGATCAAGTGTTTAGATCACCAAGATCTTTCTTTGTATTTGAGGAAGCGGGCAAGTGTGCTCGCGGGTTTTGAGTTCGGGTGCGGACTTGTTGTACGAGGTGCGGCCTCGACGAGCCGGTGGGCTTGTGGTGTATAAGGGACTTTGGGAGTCCGAGGGCTTGTAGGTGTTGCGGCACCAAGGAGAGATCCGGTTGGATCGTGCATAGTGGAAATCCTTCGTGTGTCGAAGGCGGGGATGTAGAGCAAGTGTGCTCGAACCTCGAAACAAACCCTTTGTGTTTGCGATTGCTCACTCTTGCTCTCTTACTCTATTTGTCTCACTTATATCTTGCATTACTTTATAGTCTTTATCTCTTATTTGCATGATATACCTTTGTGCTCATAATTGCTATACTTGCTTGGGATTGTTATTAACACTAGTATTCAACCAAGAGAGCCAACGCAGCACCTCAACCCATTCAAGGGGAATCTAGAGGAGTTTGTCCAGAGCCTCGCAAGGGGAATTCGGCAATACTCTTGTGTTATACATAAGTGTTCAATTAAAAGAAGTTTAATTTGGTCAACTTAGTTTTAATTCCGCATTATTTGTTCATAAGTGACCATTAGATTAGCCATCACTTATTCACCCCCCCTCTAGGTGATCTTACAATTGGTATCAGAGCTAGTGCTCTTGATATTGGGTCTAACAACCTAATAGTTAAAGATCCTCTTTTAGGCTAATCACAAGATTTGTACACACACAATGGACTTCATGTCACCACCCACCTTTGACATTCTTAACATCCAAATTTGGAAGGTTAAGATGTCTTTGTTCCTCAAAGGACTTGGCCTTAGTGTATATCTTGCCACAACTAATAAAGAATATTGCTTAAATGGTAAGAACATTGAGGCTAATGCAAAAGCCCTTCATGCTATTAAGTCAACCCTAAATGATGATTATTTATCTAGGGTTTCTAATGTTGAATCGGCTTTTGTAGCTTGGAACATCATCACCTCCCTTGGCGAAAATGACCTATACTATGCGGGGAGCGATTCGGACGTTGGAAGCGACATCTCCAACGTATGCTATATGGTCCAAGGGGATAACCCTCTTGAGGTAAACTCCGAATCCGAGGATGAGGATGTTAATATGTCATATGATGAGCTTAATACATTTTGCCAATTATTGCTTGAGAAATATGACATGATTAAAAAGAATAATAAAAATTTGAAAAAGGAAATTGCTTGCATGCATAAGGAACATGACTCATATAGAAATAACATTGCATGCTTAGAAAAAGATAATGAAAGTTGGAAAAAGAAATTTGATTGCATGCATGTAGAAAATGATTCTTTTAGAAATAAACTTGCATGTTTAGAAAAAGAAAATGAGGATTTGAAAAATGAGAATATTTCCTTAATGTCTAAATTGAATGTTTTTTGTGAAGGAAATATGATTTTGAAAAATAAGGTTGATATGGTGGAAAAACAAAAGGAAGTCATTTTGCAAGAAAATAAGTCTTTAAAAAGAAAATTTGTTGAAAAAGAAAAGGATAATGTTTTTCAAAAGAAAAAGAAAATTGACTCTTCATCTCATCATGCTTCTCATGCACACATTGATAAAAATGAGATTAAAAATTTGAAAAATAAAATTGATAATTTGAGCTCTAATTTGAGCTCATGTGCATTCAATCATACTAGACTGGAATCCTTGTTTCAAAAGAAACAAGTTCCTCATACTCATGCACATTCACATCATGCATATGCTTATGATGCACATCATGCTCACACTCCCACTCATAAGTATGCTAAGGTGTACACATGTACACATTGTGGCCGCAAAGGCCATTTAGCAAAATTTTGTTATGAAAGGTTAAATGTTCTTATTTTTGATAAAAATAAAAATGCTTGGGTTCCTTACAAGACTAACCCCATAGGACCCAAGAAAATATGGGTACCAAAATCCCCACCTTGTGTATTTGATGTAGGTGAGGAATCTCTCAAAATGTGAGAGATTTGGTGCCTTGATGGTGGGTGCATTTGAACTAAAATGACACATACTTGGAGAACCGCTATCAAGGAATTTTGGTGGGTCAACCACCATGCTAGGAGCTTTGGAGTTGGTAACGATTTCTAAACTCCTATTTCATTTATGCACATGCTTTTAATTACATGTAGCATGTTCATATTTTTTTTTTGGTGCTTCATGTGGCATTTAAATGCTTAAATGTAGAATGTGTCAAAACTTGCATTTATACATATATGAATAGTGAACTACAATTGACTCATATATATTTGAACTTCATGCTCATTTGTATCCACTATATGCATGTGTATAGGCTAGTTTTGATGATTCGGTCATTTATACTTGTTATGCCTATCTTTGATCTTACTTCATGTATATGTGTGTTTAATTCAAATCTAATAAATATACATGTATACCCCTTGAGTCATTTGCCTTCATGCAATATATATTGGACTCTTTTCATATTTGGGATATGTATGCATATTGTTAGAATTGGATAAATCATACATATACCATGAAGATTAGTATTTTAAATAAATAATAAAAAAAAAATGATTTTTCATGTTTTTGATTTGTACAACAAAATGTGATTTATGATCTTTTTGAGCTTGAATGACTATTTTCATAAAAATGCTATTTACATGATCTTTTGAACACTCATCTTTATGATACAAAATATTTTGAGCTTTATAGACCATGAGTGATTAAATCTTTATGTATTTAGCAATGCTTTATGAAAAATATATGATTTTTTTTAAGATGAAAAATAAGATTTTCATGAGATTCATGCTTCACTTTCTATTTTCATGAAAATACCATTTACATAACCATTGAACACTCATCTTTTATGATAAAAGATAATTTTTGAGCTTTATGGACTATGAGTGCTTGAACTTTTATGTATTTAGTATTATTCATGGAAAACATTTGACTTTGTATTTTTGAAGGATCTTTAACTAGTTTGTCAAAAATCCATTTAAACTAGTTATCTATTCTTCAAATTGATTCACATGATCCTATGTTTAATCATATGGATAAATTCTTTTGTATTTTCAAAATTTATTTAATGCTTCATGATTTGAATATTAGTTTAAATGTTAGCATTTGTCAACACTTGGATTTATACTTATACACATTATGGATCACAAATAAATCTATATATGATTGGGTTTGAATGCTTATTTGTGCCCATTAGGTGTGCTAGTATAGCCTAAGTTTTGATGATTATTACATTTTAAACTTGTATTCCCATTTCGGATTTATGCTATGATCGTGTGCTTTCATTTCATGTATATGTTTGTCTTGCCAAAACATTAAGATATACATGGATACCTCTTGAGTCATTTGCCTTTCATGCAAATCTATAAATGGACTCAATTGTGTTTTAAGGATGTGTATGTATACTTAATGTCTTGTCAAAACATACATATATTTTGAAATATAAATTTTTGTTTTTAATAAAAATTTTGTAATTTTTCAATAAAATTTTTGTGATGGATTTCATGATTTCAAAATTTTAAGGAATATTGAGTTTTATTGCTATTTTTCATGATACCATGTTCCACATAACACTATCACACTCACTTCTTTTTGATATGGACTTTATGGATAGAGTGCTTTTTAGTGCCTTGTGTTTCATTGATATTTCATGAAAAACTTTTGACTTATTCCTTAATTGAAGGATTCCGTACTAGTTGTTAAACACCTTCATTTAACTAGTTCGAATTCTTCATGTGGTAGATTTTATGATATATATACACTTAAGCTTAATTTTCAATTGGTATCATTGGATAGTTTCAATTGGTATCAATATGACCTCTTATTGTGTATACTCATATGTTGTTCTTTCATATATGTATGTATCTACTTAAATTGGTATACTCTTTTCATACATATATATGATTGTTGTGTGCTTGTATTAAAATGGATTTATATTTTAAAGCACAATAGTTGTTAATGCTAAGCTTACTTCAAATCTTATTTATTTTAAAGCTTATGCATTGTATTTCAAAATTGGTATCAAAATTCAAAATTTGATTATTCTACATTTGGTACCTTAAAGAAAGTTGTGTATTTTAAGATATTTCAAAATTTTGTTTTCATAAGAAAAGTTCAAAATTTTGTCTTGTTAAAGAAATATTCAAAATTTTTGATTTGTATTTCCTATATGCAAGGAGAGCTTAACATCTCTCTTACATATGGATCATGTTGAGTATATTATAAATTGAGGAGCTTGACAACTCTTCTTTATATGATATACGTGTGTAGGGGGAGCTTCACATCTCCTCTTATGCATTACATAATATGTGTTATGTGAGTTAGGGCTTGTCATCCCTTCTTCATGTAATGCATATGTGTAGGGAAGTTAACTTAGCGTCTTCCTCTTCATGAATGTATATCGCATATAAATCTTATTGATTGATTTGATTTTACCCTCCTTGATTTCCTTATTTTTGACAAATAGGGGGAGAAAATTTGTTTGATGATTTGAACTTTGAACCCTTTGTTGATGATTGACAAAAGGGGGGAGAAGTATTTGAGTTATATGCATGATTTCCTTAAGGGGGAGAAGTATTTGTTCCTTACTTAAGGGGGAGAAAGATTTTGAGTTTTTATACTTGTGCTTTTACTCATGCATAGCAATAATATAATAAGATAAAACCTTGAGAAAAAGATTTGTGCATTCATTTGCATACATATTTATGTGCTTTAATGTCATATCTATTTATTTCTAGTGATGCATGAGTTAAGGGGGAGCTTCTTTGAAGCTTTACTTTAATTCATGCATATATAACTTCATGAGTTTTGTCATCATCAAAAAAGGGGAGATTGTTGGCCCAAAGGCCTATCACTCTAGTTTTGATGATGATCAACTCATGTAGTTATATTTGCTAATGATCTTGTTTAATTAGTGACAGATTCTTTATCAAGATCTTAGTAGGTGCAAAGCTCAACAAAGGATTAAATGTCAAGATTTGGAGCTAGCACGGGGTGATCCAAGGAGCTTTTGGATCAAGCTTGGACCAAGTCAAGAAGATGAGAAGACTTCAAGGGAAGACTTCAAGAGGATGAAGACTTGTGTCTAGGTATAAGATTTTTATTTGTTTTAGATAAAAATGTAAAGGATAGAATAGATTGGTGGATTGCTCAAGTCATATCACACGCACACTCTTGATTTAATTGTCTTTTCATAAAAGAATTTTTTAGTTAGAAAAGACTCTTTCATTTTGGTAAAAGATTTTTCCTTATGACAAAATATATGTCTTGGTTTTTGATATTCATGTTTACATCTTTCAACCAAAATCAAGTTTAGTGCTTTATGTCAAAAACTAGATATTTCATCTTGATTGTGTAGTGGATCATATCCATACACACTATGCTTTAAAGTATATCTTGTTTTTGTATTTGATAAGATTTTCCTTATGACAAAATATCTACTTTGGGTTTTGGTAATCTCTTATATACATATCCTTTAACCAAAATAAGTTTAGTGCTTTATGTCAAAAACTAGATATTTCATCTTGATTGTGTAGTGGATTATATCCATACACACTATGCCTTAAAGTATATCTTGTTTTTGTATTTGATGAAAATTTGGAAAACATGTTGATTTAGAAAAACAGTTTTTATTATGAGCCAATATTTTCAAATTACAAAAATAGTCAAATCTTTAATAACATGCCTTGATTTTGTGCAAGCATGTTTCTATATTATAAAACTATTTTTTGTAGAATTTCTAAGTATTTATGGGATTTTTTATTAAGCCAAAAAGACCAATCTTTAAATCCAAAATTTTCTGGTTCTGGCAGTTCTGATTTTTCAGAACTGACAGTGGCCGGTCGACCGGGTCGGTCGACCGGACGTGCACAGACGTGCACGCCTGTGTGCACTGGAGAACGGTCGACCGTGCCGGTCGACCGCTTCAGAGAGTCTGCTCTCTGGAAATTCCGGTCGACCGCACCGGTCGACCGACAGAGAAGTAATTTTCTGCTCCAGGTGCGCGGTCGACCGGGCCGGTCGACCGGAGGCTCCAACGGTCGGATTCTTGACCGTTGGCGGTCGACCGGACCGGTCGACCGGCAGTACTGACAAATCCCAACGGCTAGTTTTCTGGCAGCCTATAAATTGGGGTTTTGTCATTGTTTGAAGCTAAGATTTTAGGAGAGCTTTTGTCCAGTTATTTCCATTCTTTTAGCAGAGTTTTCTCCACAAAATAGAGTGCCAATATTTCCTATCAAAAGGGATTTTATCAAGAGAGTGTTTATTGTGATTTCTTGAGTTTTCCATCAAAGTTCTTTCCTTGATTTCTCACACTACACTTGAGCATCCATAGTTATATCTATCCTATAGGAGTGTTGTAGCGAGAGTTTTGTTAGGTGATCAAGTGTTTAGATCACCAAGATCTTTCTTTGTATTTGAGGAAGCGGGCAAGTGTGCTCGCGGTGTTTTGAGTTCGGGTGCGGACTTGTTGTACGAGGTGCGGCCTCGACGAGCCGGTGGGCTTGTGGTGTGTAAGGGACTTTGGGAGTCCGAGGGCTTGTAGGTGTTGCGGCACCAAGGAGAGATCCGGTTGGATCGTGCATAGTGGAAATCCTTCGTGTGTCGAAGGCGGGGATGTAGAGCAAGTGTGCTCGAACCTCGAAACAAACCCTTTGTGTTTGCGATTGCTCACTCTTGCTCTCTTACTCTATTTGTCTCACTTATATCTTGCATTACTTTATAGTCTTTATCTCTTATTTGCATGATATACCTTTGTGCTCATAATTGCTATACTTACTTGGGATTGTTATTAACACTAGTATTCAACCAAGAGAGCCAACGCGGCACCTCAACCCATTCAAGGGAATCTAGAGGAGTTTGTCCAGAGCCTCGCAAGGGGAATTCGGCAACACTCTTGTGTTATACATAAGTGTTCAATTAAAAGAAGTTTAATTTGGTCAACTTAGTTTTAATTCCGTATTATTTGTTCATAAGTGACCATTAGATTAGCCATCACCTATTCACCCCCCCTCTAGGTGATCTTACAAAAGTCATTACCCTTCCTTAGCCCACAAACAATCTCCTCACTCACTAACCCAGGTCTAATTAAAACTGAGTAGACGTTGGCCCTAGGGACATCTCAGACTCAAATAGGAGACTGACCCAGGGGAAGTTGATTAGAATCTGTCTCTTGCCAAATCGGTGACTAAGGTTGGGGATTGAGGGTGAAACCCCGAAGGCTTATGGTTTGGCATAATTAGGCCCGTTGCTTTAAGCACGGATACCTTCCACCAATCTTTTCCCTACCTGGCCGATTAACTTGTGGTCAGATTCAACAATATACCCTCCGTGGACTGTCAAACCAGTTAGGAGTCGTCTAGGTCTAAGGTTTACCCTAAATTAGGTTAGATTTTTTTCTTTTTATTTGTTTGCTTATTTGTTTGTTTTTCTTTGTTTGTATTTAACATTTCCTGTGTGATATGGCTTATAACACTAATTTTTTCAATTTTAATGGTAATCCATATTGCACCCCGACCTCTTTTTCAGATATTACCAACTTGGCATATCATAACTTTAACTAACATAGTGTGCCGGATTGGTCTTATCCGAATCAATATAACCATGCCCCAAATCTTACGACCATAATTTTCAAATAACTTCAATTCTTCACAGAGTCAATGGGGATTCACCCTCCGAGTTCAATTTTCAAGCAACTCGTCCTCCTTATCCACTTTGTCCAAAATATTTTCAAGATTCATACTCAGTTCCACCGGTTCAAAATAGAAAACCATCAATCTTGGAAATGAGTATGCGTGAGTCCAAGAAACAATCACAATTTCACCACAAATTTTAAAACAAAACTTCATCTTTTCAAGTCCAATCGTAACAAAACGATGAACCAATCGACTATAAAAAGATGCTTGAAGCCATGACTCAGGCTCAAATCGCTCATAATCATGACATAGATATAATGATCCAAACTCTCCATTCTTACCGTTTGACCATTTCTGATGTCGCTAACCATTCTGTTAGAGCCGAAGAATCATGTTGATTTGAAAAACATGATTCCATTTCAGCACACCCATTTGAACTTGCCCAAACTCTAAATTTTGAAAACGAAATTGACATTTTGGTAAGTTATCCCTTTTCTAAAATTGAACTTGAGAATGAATATGATCCTGAACCTAAACTTGGTAATTCAATTCTACTTCCTGATTCAATAATGACTTCGGTGTCTCACCTGATTTCAATCTTTTTCCCGAGTCAACATTGGATCCTTTGCCAATTCATCATGAAATTGAATCACTAATCTTTTATGGTCATCATATTGAACTTGACCAATTTCATACTTTTGAAAGTCCCATTGATAAATTGGCAAGTTCTCATTTTTATGAAATTAAACTCAATGAGAAATGTGACCTAGATTCTCAAATTTGTGATCTAGTTCAAATTTCTGAATCAATATTGACTCCTGTTTTGTTACCCAACTTGAGTAATATTTTAGAGTCAGTTTTGATTTCCACACCTGTCATTCTTGAACTTGAATTACCAATGTTAAGTCACATTCTGTTGTTGGTAAATGAATGTGGACTTGAGTTTCAACTTCTTGATTTGGACCCACTTCTTGAACCAATCTCGACTCCTGAACCTTACTTGACTTAAGTCACTTTCTGAGTCGGTATTAGTTCCCGTACTTCCTAAGTCCAAGTCAATCATTCCATCTTTTCACACTCCATTTTGGGACAAAGGTGTTGATAAAATTGACTCCGAAATTATTTGTGAAATTTGAAAATTAGATGGGGTAAAATTCTTAATAAAGATCATTTATATATACAATATTTTAGTGGGTTACACTAGAGAGGTTTCTGGTGGGTTCCTCCGAACTCCACGCAAATTCGATTGAGGCGCATTTCGTGGACTAATTAGACCACCACCGGAACCACCACCTTAAGGTAATATTTTCCTTCCTTTCTTCTTTTTCATGCATTTATGCATTAATTCATGCATTGAGGACAATGTATGAGATAGGTGTGGGGGAGGGTTCTAACATAACTTAGGTTTTCTTTTTATTATAAAAAAATTATTATTAACATTTTCTTTCCTTTTAAAAACTTTTTGAAAATAGAAATAATATTTGATATATTTTTTTGTAAGAAATTAAGTCAATTTTAAGGAATAGGAAAATCAAAATTAGGATTTCTTATACTTGGTCAGAATAAGATTATTTGTTTGATTTCTAAGGTTGGAAGAAAATCTGAAAAAGTAATTTAGTCTTGATTTTTATCTTGACGCATGCTTTATACACTTACACACTTAGGGTTCAAAAATAAAGATTCTTATGCCTTATTAAAAAAAAGAGAGAAAAAAGAAAAAATATATATATGTATAAAAATCCTCCAATTAAGCTGGATATTTGTGCCTCATAAAGCATAAGTATTCACGCCTAAAGGCGGTTATAACAAAATCCTTAGTTTTGTGGCCTTATTTGCTTGAGTCCTTAAGTCCTTGGGGGTGTCTTCTCACCCGGTGCCCTAAGACCATTTGGTTTGAGAGTCACCGATTAAAGGCTCGTTGCATGGGCGGATTGGAAAGCCTAATAGAACTAAGGAATATTACCACCAAAAACAAAAAAAAAATAAATAAGGCATAAGAGTTAGAGTTAAAGAACCCTTAGTCAAAATTTCACGGTCACGAAGGTGCATATGACTTAGGATAAAGTAATAGACTAGATGAGAAGTACAATGTGACTCCTTACTTTGATTGATAACAAATTTTTGAATAGAAACTAAGTTTAAGAATGAAAAATTCAGTTTTCCTATAACTTATAGATTACTTAATTCTAACAATAATATTTCAAATATTTTTCTTTTTCAAATGAGTTTTCAAAATACTAACATTTTTCTCTTTCTTTATGAATTTTGTAGGTGCAATTCACTGAAAACCCTCTTGAGACAAAACTCGTCCTCTAGGGGAAACTTAGATGCTTAACGGCTTGTTGCATATACTCAGTGCAATCGCGTGACCTGCGAAAGTGGTCTAATAATCTTTGGTTTAGTTTTTGTTTTGCTCGAGGACGAGCAAAAGATAGGTATAGGGGTGTGATCGATCGCTGATATTGCATAATTATTATCATATTCTTATACTTATTATATAATAAACTTTGCTTTTTATCCTAATTATTGTCCAATTTATATGCATGCCCATTGTTAAAAGAAAGGGAAATTGAAACGAGCCCAAAAGCCCATCAAAATTCTGATTTAATTCAGAATAATTTCGAAATTAGAAAATTAGGGCAGATCAGTGCAAATTAGATCGGTTGAAAACCAATTAAATGAATCTCTACAAATCAAATTGGTTAAAGCCACAGATCAAAAGCCATTTCGTCAAATTCATGAGCTGAAACGGGAATTCTAGTTCCAGATAATGTCAAATCTCAAAATCAGGAGGTGTACCCCCTGGGTGTGGCCACCTGGCCACACCCAGGTCGCGAAAACGCGTCCGTGACCTTGTTTTAGTTGGGGGAGCGTTTGCTCCCCTGTCTTCGTACGCCCCTCCCCGTTGGGTTTTGCCTATAAATACTGGGTTTTTCAGAGCGTACATGGAACAATCATGCAGAGATAGACTTTAGGCCAGTTTTCCTTCATTTTAGTGTAGGTTTTTTTTTTTCTTTTTATGTAATTTTCAGTTTTATTTATGTAATTTAGAGGAGATCAGAGTTTCATAGGAGAGCGAGAGTGAATCTTGTACTGAGAGTGACACCGGTGTAAGTTGTTCTTCTTTTCTCTTATTATTACAAGATTGAATCTATAGTTGCATTTGTATGTTCTTCCTTATTTTTGTGTCCTTCTTCTTCCTTTCTACTTTTCTTCTTTTTGTACCAATTTCTATCCAAGTGAGTCTTATAGCATCAAAAGAGCCTTGCATTTGCGAGTGCCACCGATAGCTCATGATGATGGATTTTTAGTCTAATTCTATATCATTTCATACTTGTATCGTCTTGATGATGTAATGTGGAAGAGACGGGAATCAACTCTTATAGACTATGCGCTGATCACCTCTACTTCAAGGTAACATCATTGCCACAGATTGAAGGTAAGTATTGAGCCAAAAGAGGTAAGTAATTTTTAGTTTTCTTTCTTTTAATTCTTTACCTTAGATCACCAACACCATCAACATCCACATCTTTTTTAGTCTTTTTCATTTTCTTTGTACATATCCACTTCTATTTTCTCATCCTATACTATCTACCACCTACTTTCTCACTTAACTGTAACTCTATTTTTCTCTTTTCTTTTAAAGAACTAAAAGAAGAACTTTAACCATTCTTTGTAACTTAAAAGAGAATTACTAAAAGTTTCCATCGCTAGTCCCTCCTTGTGGATCACGACCCGCATAGCCACTTGCTATAGCGGTAGAATTGAGCACCTTGCACTACTGTTTTAAAAGTTTTGAAATTCTGTATTCTTGTGTGCAGGTAGAACCTCAATCAAGATGTGTTTCTAACCTAAGAAACAAACAAAGAAAGAAAAGTAACTTTCCTCTTATGATCGACTACTTACCTTGGATCGTTGGCGAACGCTTACCTAGCTTCGGAGACAATCAACGCATAACCTATAAGATTGTACTCAATCCCCGTCCACATTATATCGTCAAGACAAACAAGCATGAAATGATACAGACACTTAAGAGGAAGAATCTATCATCATGAGCTATAGGTGGCACTCGTAAAAGTAAGGCAATTCAGATGCTACTAGATTCACTTGGATTAAATAATTGAACACAAAGAAAGAAAAGTAAAAAGAAGAAAAATAAAACAAGAATGTAACTTTGATTGAATAGAGTAACAATAAAATAAATGAGAAAACTTACACTCTTGTCACTCTCAATACAACCTTCTTCTCTTTCTCTCATGAACTTTTCTCTAATCCCAGTTACACAAAGAAAAACGAAAGATTACATGAAGAAAAATAAAAACTAAGTTAAACTAAAGAAAAATCCTAATTCTCTATTGGAGTAGTTCTCTTTTCCTTCTGCATATAGTATTATTTATAGGTGAAATGATGAGGGGTGAGCGCGCTTGAGGATGAGACCAAATCGATGTCCCAATAGAAACGATCTTCTAATAAGGTTGGAGATAAGGTTAGAGATATGGACAAAATCACTTGTTCAGCAGAAAAGATTTTCTGATAAGATTGGAGATAAAGTTGGAGATATGGACATAATCGCTTGTCCAATAGAAAAGATCTTCTGATAAGGTTGGAGATAAGGTTAGAGATAAATATTTATTTATCCCTTGATCTTCAGTTGGATTGTGTCTTATCTCTCTAAATCTTCTAAATATACATCCCAATCCTTTAGATATCCCTTTGTATATTGATAGGGTTATTTTTAGACTTCTGGATTTGCCTCTATCCTCATTTATCCTTATTGATTCTCCAAGCTAACCAAATAGATCCATATAAATCTGATTTAACTGGTATTTATTTGATATTATCTTCTCTTCCTTCATTAATAATCACCCTGCACAATTTAGACATTAAGACAAATTAATTCCAAAGTTTATTATAAGATAAATGTAAGAATGTAATAATAAATAATGTAATATACCTATATAATCACACCCCCATACCTTTCTTTTGCTCGTCCTCGAGCAAAATAAGAAAACTAAACCTAAGATTTTATTAGCCACTTTCGCAGGTCACATGACTGCACTGAGTATGTGCAACAAGTTTTTAAATCTCTAAGTTACCCTAGAGGAGGAGTTGTAGTCTCCTGAGGGTTTTCAGTGAATTACACCTACAAATCTATAAAAAAAAAAAATTAAAGTGTTTGTATTTTTAAAAATACATTTTGAAAGGGAGATAATATTTGAAGAAGTTCTGCAAAATTCAAGTAATCTATGAGTTATAGGAATACCAAATTATTCATTTCTAAACTTAGTCTCTATTCAAAAACTTGTTATCAATCAAGGTAAGGATTAAAACTGTATTTCTTACCTATCTATTATTTTACTCTAAGTCATATGCACCTTGTGACCGTGAATTTTTTATTAAGGGTTCTTCAGATCTAACCTTATGCCTTATTTTTACATATTTGGCGGTAATATCTCTTAATTCTATTAGGCTTTCTAATTTACATGTAATGAAACTCTCAAACCGGACGGTCTTAGGGCATCGGGTGAGAAAACATCCCAAGGACTTAAGGGCTTGAGCGAACAAGGCCACAAAACTAATAATTTTATTAATTACATTGACCACTTTTAGACTTGAATATTTATGCTTTATTTGGCACAGATACCCAACTTAATTAGAGAATTTTAATATACATATATTTTTAAGGCATAAGAATCTTTGTTTTAGAATCCTAAGTGTGTAAGTGTATAAGGTATGCATATTTCATCAAGGTAAAAATTAAGACTAAATTACTTTTTCAATTTTTCTTCCTAACCCTAGGAATCAAACAAATAATCTTATTTTGACCAAGTATAAGAAAATCTAATTATGATTATCTTATTTCTTAAAATTAACTTAATTTCTTACAAAAATACGTTAAAATATTGTTTATCTTTTCAAAACATTTAAAGAAAAGAAAATATATTTTTATATATAAAAAGAAAGAAGAAAACCTATGTTAGAATCCTCCCTCACACCTATCTCATGCATTATCCTCAATGTATGAATGAATCCATGTATGCAATAAAAAAAGAAAGGGAAGGAAAAATATTACCTCAAGGTGGTGGTTCTGTGGTGATCGGATTGGGCCAAGCGTTGTTGCCCAATCTAAGTAACATGATTTTCAAAGAACCCACCTTTGATAACCTCTTTCATATTACAGTTTTACAACCCCTTAGACTGAATAGGATCATGCAAGATCCTAACATTAAAATCATCCTGATTATATGACCAATCTTGAAATATCATCTCGGAGTCATTATGGCATATATCTTGGTCCAGCAAAAGAATGTGACTTGGTGGAATTGTTGACTTGAGCTTAAGAGTGAAATATTTGGGAACCAATACTGACTCGAAAATATGACTTAAATCAAGTTTAAGTTCAAGAGTCAGTTTTGGCTCAAGATTTGGTTCCAAATCAAAGAAATGAAATTTACATTCTTTTCCTATCAATGGAATATGGCTATCAAAATCGTTGATTTAATTTCAAGTTCTATGGATACAGGAGTCAGTGTTGGCTCAGAAAATGGGTTCAAATCGAGTAAGGACACCGAAATCAACATAGATTCGAAAACTGAAACTGAATCACAAAATTGTGGATCGGGTTCACATTCACAATTAAGTTTAATTTTCTTGAAGTGAAAACTTGCCATTTCGTCAAAGGTTTAAGATTGGTCAAGTTCAAGTTGGTGTGAGAAATTGAATCTTGGTTAAAGTCTCCAAGACACCATAATTCTTGATTTTTATTAATATGGTTAGGACAATCAGGAATAATTAAAAATGTGTTAAGTAGGGTTTTCTCATTTCTATCATTTACTATGTTGATTAAACGACTCATTTGTGCCTGTAGCCTATTGAAGGAATCATTTTGTGATTGAATATGATCATTTTAGGAATGAATCATGGATTCCACTCTCTTTTCTAAGTCAATAGGTCATTCGTTTTGTTGTGGTGAGACTTGAAAAATGGAGTAGGGATCTTGAATTTGAAAATTTTGATAGTTTCGTGTGTCTTCCAGATTTTAAATTCGTCGCTCGACTGCTTCTAGAATCTTATCGAAGTCAGATTTTTCCTCTATATATTGTTCTAGATAAGAATCATATGAATGTTGGTAAGGTGGTTAATAAAATGACTGGGGGAGTTGTATCTCCACTAACTTGTGAAAAGTGGAGATGATGATTATTTCAGTTTTGTTCATAATATTGGGACTGGGCACATGTTGATACAGATAACTGGCGTACTTAGTTGATTAGAGTTATGAAATTCTGGGTTGGTATTGTCCGAATAAAAAGACAAATGGGTGAAATATAGATCACTATATGCATTGAAAAAAAATTATAATTATATCTATATATAACACAAAAAATTGTCAAAAACAAAAACAAATAAATAAACAAAAAAATCTAGCCTAGACCTTAGACTTAGATGACTCCTAACTGGTTAGATTGTTCACAGGAGCTATATTGCAGAAATCTGACCACAAGTTAATCGGTCAGATAGTGACAAGGCCAGTGGGATATATACGTGCTTGAGCAAGGGGCCTAATTATACTAAATCACTGTTCTTTGATGCTTTACCTCTCAATCCCCAACTTTCGACGTGATTTGACTTGAGTCAAACTCTAACTTCCTCTTTAGGTCAATCTCCTAAATGAGTCCAAGATGTCCTTAGGGCCAACGTCTACTCAATTTTAAGTTAAGATTGAGTTAGTGAGTGAGGAGATGATTTTCGGGTTAAGAAAGGGTAATGACTTTCCCACCTTATCTTGTTTAAGGATATGCCCTAATCGTTTTAGTGTGTGTGTGCAAATATTTAAAAAAAAGTAACACTTAAAAGTGATCAAACAAGAATGTTTTCTCTACTAAATACTATGCACATGTATCTTTGCTCCAGCACTCTTCAACAGTAATATAAATGTAACGAAATTATACAAATGCCTAAATGCAAGTCTAACCATTTTAAGCATTTATAAACAACATATTACTCTTGAGTTAGAAAAAGTGAGCAGAATAAGTTAAACAGAAAAACTAAATACTGCAGAAAGCTAATCTCTGAAAATCAAGTAGCCTGCAATAAGGCAGATTAGTAGTCCTTTCTACTTTGCCATGCAAACGCGACTTTAGTCATGTTTCACAGCAGAAGATAGGTCCCTTGAGCTCTGCTTTCAAGAGTAGAGGCTCTTATATGTCCACTGTAACTATTGGTTTCCTGAAATCAGCTCCTACATATAAAAAACAAAGAAGAAAACAATTAAATCGATAAGTAAACTTAAAGAAAAAACTTACCGTCACACCTCAGCAATGGTACCAAAATTTTTATTGAAGGAAAACCTGCATAGAGAAGTAGAGATTTAGAAATAAAGATTAAAAGTGTGAGGTTACTTAATTCTACCGTTATAGCAAGTGGCTATTGTTGACTGAGATTTCCTGCACACAAAAATATAGTATTTTAGTTTTAAGAATAGGATGTGCAAGTTCTCAATTCTAATCCGCGGTAGCAGGGCTATGCGGGTCGTGATCCTCAAGGAGGGACTGCGATGGAAGCGTTAAGCAAGTTATCTCCTTTTTTTTCTTTTTATTATTAGCAGTGGTATTTACAATGAATAGTATTTACAATGAAGTGAAGAAAAGAATTGTGGAAGATGTGGATCAAAACTAAAGAAAGAAAATAAAGAAAACACGTACGAACCTCTTCAGCCTGCTTACCTTTGATCCGTGCAATGATTTACCTTTTCTCGGAAGACTTGCTAGTATGGCGTATAGGAAGTTAATCGCCATAAGCCATCAAGGGATCTTCGTTGGCTAGGCAGTCTCGAAGCAGTTGGGTCTCATTGTTCACAAGGCATTAGAGAACAAATAGAAGAAAGAAAATAGAAACAGAGAAACACAAGAATAAACAAGAGATGAAAAACATAAATAATAACAAAAACGAACCTTAAACGGATTTCATTAACAATGGAAGATAAGCGGGCTTATACCGCTGTCACCTCAGTACAAGCGAAGACTCCATCCTCCATGAAAGTTTCCTCCACTCTCAGTTACAAAATTTACAAAATAAAAACGAAAAAAAATCTAACCTAAAAACTAAACCCTAGCTTTTGCCCTTGGCTTGCCTCTGGACTACTCTGTACGTTGCACTGCAGGGGTATTTATAGGTGTAGAAGGCTGAAGAGTCCCGGATGAAGTCGTCCACGAAATCTGGTATCCAGATAACATCAAAGTGCCGCAGAAACTGGGATTTTGCCGTGGAATTGCGGCATTTCTAGGGAATCTGGCCACGCGCTTTGGCGCGTGGCTTCTTCTGGTCCGTCCATCTGGGCGCTGCTTGCTTCTGAAAGTGTGATCCTGGCTCTTTATTCTGGATTTTCGAGATAACTTAGAAATCAAGTTACCTTGATCTCAAATATCCCAAATCTTTTATCCACGAATTTCCTTCTTATCTTTGGCTTTTATGCTCATCCTGCAAGAGTTTAGGGTTGGGTAGAATTCTATCTTTCCCTCATCTTTAATAATTGCAACTTTAGCCCTTGTATATTTACACTTTGACAATTGATATTTGCACTTTTGCACTTGGGCTTCAAATATGGGCTTTTGGGCTTCATTAAGCTTTATTTATTATTAAAATAATAATTCGAGGCCTGCACACAATAAATAATAAAATATAATAATTGTGCAGAATTAAATGAATAAATATGAAAATGTGATGATAAATGTTATGATAAAAATGCACTTTTGACTACCAATCACACCCCCACACTTATCTTTTTGCTCGTCCTCGAGTAAAAACAAAGAAAAAAAGAAAAGAAAAACTAATCTATCCTAACTCACTTTCGTAGGAATCACGGTTGCACTTAGCATGTGCAACAAGCCGTTAAACCCTTAGGTTACCCTAAAGGACGAGTGTTGTCTCGTGAGGGTTTTCAGCGGATTACACCCACAAAATCCATAAAAAGGAAATTATTTGAAATACTTTTGAAAAGACTAAGTAGTCTATAAGTTTTAGGATCATCATTTTTATTCATTCTTAGACTTAGTCTTTATAAAGTAATTTGTCATCCAATTTAGATAAGGATCAAAATTGAAGTTGTGTATAGTCTTTTTCGTTACCAAAAATCATATGCATCCTTATGAATTTTACTAGGAATTCCTTAACTTGGACTCTCATGCCTCTTTATTATAAATATATATATTTTATATTTTTTTCTCTTCTTCTTTTTTTTTTTTAATATGTATAACTCATCTAATTTTTTTCGTGTAAGTAAGAAGGCTTCTTGAGGCCCTCATACCTAACTAATTGACTATTAGAGGTGTTAATACATATATAATATTTTTCTTAGTTTTCTTAGGCTTTCTAATCCACCCTTGTAGCGAACTTAAAGTCGATGACTCCAAACCAGTCGGCTTTAGGGCACCAGGTGAGAAAACACCCTGCGGACTCAAATTCGAGTGAACTAGGCCCCAAAACTAAGGATTTTTTTTTTTTGGGACTCACCTTTAGGCGTGAATACTTATGCTTCTTGAGGCACATGTACCCAGCTTAATTGGTGAATTAATTTTTTATTTTTAATATATATGAGGCATAAGGGTCTTTATCTTAGAATCCTAGATATGCATTAGGTGTGCACATATCATTAAGGTAAAAATTAAGACTAACTACTTATTCAATTTCTCCTCTATACCTAAAAATTTAACAATTTATTTATTTAGACCAAGTTTTTAGAAATCCTAATCATGATTTCCTAATCCTTAAAACTAACTTAGATTTATTTCAAAAGATACGTCAAAAAATTGTCCTTTTTATAAAAAAATTTTTTTATTAAATTTTTTTTTATTAGCACTTTTTTTTGTTAGTTTCTACCTATGTTAGTATGTTAGTAAAGCCCACCCCCACACTTATCTCATGCATTGTCCTCAATGTATGAATGAATGCATATATGCATGAAAAAGAATAAGGGAAGGCAGAAAATTACCTTAGGGGGTGGTTCCGGTGGTGGTCTAATTGGGCCAAGTGTTGCTACCCAATCAGATAATGTAGTAGTTGGTGAAACCACCAGAAATTTCCCTTACATAACCCACTAAAATGTATGTATTATCATTTTTTAAAATTTTCACCCCATCAAATTTCTATAATTCATAATTAGTTTCAGAGTCAATTGTGTCAACCTCCTTGTCCCCAAAATGGAGTATGAAAAGATGAAATTATTGACTTGGATATTATAGGTGCGGGAACGAATACCGACTCAGGGAAGAAGCTCAAATCAAGTAAGGGCTCAGGAGTCGGGCTAAGTTCAGGAAGTGGGTCCAAATCAATAAGTTTAAGCTCAAATTCACAATCATCTTCCCACAATGGCATGTGACTCAATGTTGGTGATTCAAGTTCAGGAATGATAGGTGTGGGAATCAAAACTGACTCTAAAAGATTACCTAAGTCGGGTAACAAAACAGGAGTCAATAATGATTCGGGAATTTGAACTTGATCACAGATTTGAGAATCTAGGTCACATATCTCATTGGGTTCAATGTTATAAAAATCAGAACTTGCCAATTTATCCATGGGACTTTCAAAATTGCACAATTGGTCAAGTTCAATATGATCATCAATTATAGGTGACTCAATATCATGATGAATTGGAACAGGATCCAATGTTGACTCGGGAAAAGTGAAATCAGGTGGAGGACACTGGAGTCATTATTGAATCAGGAAGTAAAATTGAATCATCAAGTGGGAGATCATGATCATATTCATGCTCAAATTCTATTTCAGGAAAGGAAAAACTTGCCAAGTTATCAAAATTTGAAGTTTCGGCAAGTTCAAATGATGGCACTGAAGTAGAATCTTGTTGTCCAAAGCAACTTGGTTCGTCGGCTCTACGAGAGTGGTCAATGATATCAGAAATGGCCGAACGGTGAGAACGTAAAGATTGAACTATCATATCTATATCACGATCACGGGCTAATCTAGTTTGAGTCATGGCTGCAAGCATCCCTTCATAGTTGATAGGTGCATCGTGTTGTGATTGGACTTGAAAGGATGAAGTGTAATCGTGATGAAATTGTGAGTCGGTGGACTCATGCATAATCATTTCTCGATTGATGGTAATTGTTGCTTGGACTCATGCATACTTATCATTTCCCGATAGATGGTAGTCTATTCTGACTGGGTGGATCTAAGTATGACTCATTGAAAGAATGTGGACTGGGTGGAGACTGAGGACAAGTCGGTTGAAAATTGGACTCGGGGGACTCGAAACCCCATGAACTTTGTGACGAGTTGAAAGTATGAAAATCATGGTCATAAGATGGGGGGTATGGGTTATAATTATTTGGATAAGACCATTTCGGCACACTAGATTGGTCAAAGTTATGATATGCCGGGTTGGTAATATCCGAAAAATAGTTAGGTGTGTAATATGGATTAAAGTTGGAAAAATTATTATTATATGCCATATCACACCAACACAAACAAACAAACAAATAAACAAACAAAAAGAAAAAAATTCTATCCTAAGTTAGGGTAGACCTATGACCTAGACGACTCCTAACTGGTTAGACTGTCCACGGAGGTCGGGTGCAGATTTTGACCACGAGTTAATCAGCCAGGTCAGGGCAAGAGTGGTGGGAGGTTTTCCGTCAAAGACGTTCCTTAATTAAATAACCACCAATCTTTGGGCTTTCGGCCCTCAATCCCTCCTAGACACTGATTTGGCAAGAGTCAACTTCCAGCACTGTTCCCCCTTAGGATAATCTCCTATTGAGTCCGAGATGTCCTAGGGCCAACGTTTACTCTTTTTTAGTTAGGCTTGGGTTAGTGAGTGCTTGGATATGATTTTTGGGCTAAGGAAGGGGTGATGAAATCCCCACTTATCTTGTTAATGGCTATGCCTTAAGATGAATTAGTGCAAGTGTACAAGATAAGTAGATAAGATTCACTCAAAGCAGAAAATCAACCAAGAGATGAGTCCTATTCTACATGCAATGCGTACGTACCTTGCTCCAGCAACTCTTCAACAGTAAAAATAAATGAATTGAAAAGACACGTGCCTAATATGCAAACGTCTAATCAATTTTTATCTTTAACAACAAATAGTTTACTGTTGAATTAATTAGCAGTAAGCAGGTATATCACAGAACAAAATAAACAGAGCAGTAAACAGAATTTACAATTTGCAGCAACCTGCAGAAAACCAAATTAGTAGTGAACTACTATTGCCGCAGAATTGCAGCTTTTGCCGCAGATCTGCGGCAAATATGTAGGCCCTGGTGCTCTGCCTTCGAGGGCAGAGGCACTGGGTTGCTGTATGTCCTTGATGCTGCTCTCCTGTTCTCCAAAACCTGCAAACAGAAAAGAATAAAGAATTAGTTAAAAATTAAAATTTTGTTTTAGAGATAAACTTACCGTCCCTCCCCGGCAATGGCGCCAATTTGTTGATCGAGTTTTACCTTGCTTAGGAGGCGTTCCACGAATAGATCATAAACTCGAGCTCAATCCCTGTGCACATTATATCGTCAAGCATATCAAGAACGAAGTGATGCATAGCTTGGAGGAGAACGTCTTCATGAACTATCGCTGGTTCTCACATAGCTTAGTTATACTTGCTTTTGGAATCCACTTGCATGTTCATCAACAACCACAGAGATGAAAGAGAAAAAAGAATAGAAAACAAAAATAAAAGCAAAACATAAGAATAATAAACAAAATAAAAGAATACCTTTATTGATCAGTACAATGGCAGAGACGAGGAAGGTACATCGGTGTCACGCTCAATATAAGCCTCTCTCTCTTGAAAATAAAAAGAAAAGAAAATCTAACCTAGAAGAAAGAAGAAAAACCTAAACCCTTTTTTTGACGTATCTTTTGAAACTAACATACTAACATAGGTAGAAACTAACAAAAAAAAGTGCTAATAAAAAAATTTAATAAAATTTTTTTTTTTATAAAAAGGACAATTTTTTGACGTATCTTTTGAAATAAATCTAAGTTAGTTTTAAGGATTAGGAAAATCATGATTAGGATTTCTAAAAACTTGGTCTAAATAAATAAATTGTTAAATTTTTAGGATAGGAGGAGAAATTGAATAAGTAGTTAGTCTTAATTTTCCCTTAATGACATGTGCACACCTAATGCATATCTAGGATTCTAAGATAAAGACCCTTGTGCCTCATATATATAAAAATAAAAAAATTAAATTCACCAATTAAGCTGGGTACATGTGCCTCAAGAAGCATAAGTATTCACGCCTAAAGGTGAGTCCCAAAAAAAAAAAATCCTTAGTTTTGGGGCCTAGTTCACTCGAATTTGAGTCCGCAGGGTGTTTTCTCACCTGGTGCCCTAAAGCACTGGTTTGGGAGTCATCGACTTTAAGTTCGCTACAAGGGTGGATTAGAAAGCCTAAGAAAACTAAGAAAAATATTATATATGTATTAACACCTCTAATAGTCAATTAGTTAGGTATGAGGGCCTCAAGAAGCCTTCATACTTACACGAACGAAATTATGATGAGCTATACATATTAAAAAAAAAGAAAATCTAACCTAGAAAAAGAAGAATATGATGTGCAAGTTCTCAATTCTAATCCGCGGTAGCAGGGCTATGCGGGTCGTGATCCTCAAGGAGGGACTGCGATGGAAGCGTTAA
>JAVJIF010015862.1:0-100008 GCA_038442645.1 Agave tequilana
AAATCATGTAAATACACCTAGACCTTGTCCAAGACGAACAATGGATTTTAAAGAAATCCAAGTCAAAGGGCAAATCTTGCAATGTTATCTCCATCTTGCCGGATGATGGCAGTCTTACGTCAGCTTCTCTAGCAATTCTAAAGGGGAAAAGCACGCCTGCACAACGTAGGCTGATGTACCTCAGCTGACAGGTACTCGATCGGAAAATCATACTTAAAATAGTATGAGAAAGCTACGGACGGAGACACAACAGTAGACGACATCAGTACAAATATCCACACCGGCTCCGCTCTTGATGACAGGAAAAGAGAAGGAGAAAGAAATCCGGTTTGACCATGTCCTGAAGAAGCCTTCAGGCTCAGCGCTTAACAGGCCCTTTCGTTTTGACATATTGGCCCAGCTGGCTAATATCCCAGCTCGTATCACCATACACAAGCTCCTTCGTCTCTCGAAAGAGACAAGAAAAGTACTTAGGGATGCACTTGCTAGCTCAAAATCATTCCTGACTTATATGCCAGAAATCCCTAAAGATGACACTCAGTCATCTTGCCCTGAATGCCATCATATACAATCAAAGGTACCTACTATTACTTTCATAGCGGAGGATATGCTTCTCAAGGATAACAAGCACGATCGACCTTTGTACTACACCGGATACATCTGTTCGACATGCGTTGAAAAGTACAGGTTGACCCGGGGTCTGCACTCAGCATCATCCCAAAAAGCTCCTCTACTCCTTGGTATACCCACTGTATCGGTTGTTTGCAACCACTACAACAATATACGATTTTAATACAGGGAATAGTCATCCACTTGAAAAGATTCAACTTCATTGCCGAATAGGGAGCCTGAAGTCAGAGGTGACGTGTGACACGTCATACAACTTGTTACTAGGGAGACCCTAGATCCACACTAATTGGATTATCCCCTCCACTCTGCACCAGTGCTTCAAATATATTGAAGATGATGCAGCAGTATGAACTGTCTTCGCTGAGAAGCAACCATTCAAAGGGTGAAAAACTACTTTACTGACACTCTCCTATATCAAGAGGTTGGTAAAACGTCAAAAGATTCATTGCCTGACAACAATGACAGTAGCAATGAGGCAAATTCAGACTCTGAAGCAGACATGCCAACCATTTTGGTCAGTGAACCGGTTATAGCATGTTTTTAATAAACTCCAATATAACACTCCTTTTGAAGATGAGGGCGAATGGGTAATTAATGACAATATTTCCTTTGATTTTCCTGTGAGTGTCGAATTATTTGAATCCATTACGGATAGCTCTATGCACATGCCTTTACATAAACCAAGTGCATCAAGTACATCTGTAGAATCTATAGAAGGATCCATTTTAGTGGTTCCCCCATCCAAAGAGGGTCAATTATCAATAATATTCGGTAAAGCCTAATTGTTAAGGTCTGCAGTCGCGGATTCAAGTTCAGACTCAGACATCCCACAAATTTTTCATTATGTACGATCAGCGCAGCATATGATGAGGAAAATGGGATACAACCTGCAGTATTAGAAGGCCTGAATTTCAAAAAAGGAAAACGTGCTTTTTCTACATAACTCTTGCCAAGAGGGAAACCGGCAAATTATTTTGATAACACACACAGGGGGTTAGGATACATTACACCTACACCACCAACAACGGTTCGACCCAAAGATAACAAATCAATCCAATCACGTTCTGCCTCTTCCTTCGAATGGATTCAGATGTCAATGTGGGAATGTGTTCAAAGAACTCACTGTTAATATGACTTCAAGCAGCCAATTGGAGCCAGCGAAAGCTACTGATGAAGAACAATGGGCTCAGCAATTGAATCTCCAGTGGGAAAAGAGATTCGAATAACGCGAACCACCTACTGAAGACAAGGTGATCCAGGTTAACTTGGGTAGTCAAGATCACCCTAGGCCCATCTTTATAAGTGAGAGCTTATCACTCACAGAAAGAGAAGAATTGATGGTACTTGTAAGGGACTATATAGATGTCTTTGCATGGAACTACGAAGACATGTCTGGACTGTTGGCCCAAAAGGTTACATGATCAGTCACATATTAGCATATACATTGTCACCTTACCATATTTTTTAGCTAATAAATCCTAATAACATGTCTTCTTCTTCTTTGTTAATGTAGGCCCAATTGCTAAAAGAAAGGAAAGAGAAACAAGCCCAAAAGCCCACCAAATTCTGATTTAATTCAGAATAATTCGAATCAAGGAATCAGGGCAAAATCTTGGCATATCAGGCTTGTTAAAAACTAGTTGAAAAGAATCCTCCCAAATCAAGCGGTTAAAGCCAACAATCAAAGGCTGTTTCGTCAAATCTTGGAGCTGAAACGAGAAAAACCAGCAGAAGATATGGGCAAATCACCAAAGAGGGGAGTTCCACCACTTGGGTGTGGCCATCTGGCCACACCAGGGCCGCGGAAACGCGGCCCTAGTTATTGGTTACTAATATTGCATATTTAATATCATATTCTCCTACTTATTATAGAAAAAACTCTACATTTTCCTAAATTAAATGTTTATTTATTTGCAGGCCCATTCCTAAAGGAGAGTGAAGAGAAATGAGCCCAAAAGTCCACCAAATTCTGACTTAATTCAGAATAAATTCGAAATTAAGGAATCAGGGCAAAATCTTGGCATAATAGAGAGGTTGAAAACTGGTTGAGAAGAATCCTCCCTGAATCGACGGTTAAAGCCAAGGATCAAAGGCCATTTCGTCAAAATCTCAGACTTAAACCGCAAATTTAGCTGAAGATAAGACAAGTCGAGAAGCTGGGGAGACCCACCAACAGGGTGTGGCCACCTAGCCACACCCTGGCCGCGGAAACGCGGCCAAAGCCACGTTTTCACGGCTTGGTTAATGAGTTAGGGGGAGCGTTTGCTCCCCCTATCTTCTCACACCTCTCCCCTCTGGGTTTTTGCCTATAAAAAGGCAGGATTTTCACTTAAAATGGGACGACCATGCAGAGATAGGATTTAGTCCATTTTTCATTTTTAGTATAGGTTTTTGTTTTTCTTTTCATGTAATTTTTAGTTTTTATTTATGTAATTTAGAGGAGATCAGACTTTCATAGGAGAATGAGAATGAAGCTTGTGCTAGAGTGACACCGGTGTAAGGTTTCTTTCTTTTCTTTTATTGTTATGAAATCGAATCTGTATTTTCCTTTTGTATGTACTTCATTTTAGTGTTCTTCCTCTTCTTCTACTTCACTCATTCTTGTACCAATTGCTCTCCAAGTGAGTCTAAAAGCATCGAAAGAGTCTTGCCTTTGCGAGTGCCACCGATAGCTCATGACGATGGATTTGAGTCTCTCTTTATCATTTCATTCTTGTTTTGTCTTGATGATGTAATGTGGAAGAGACAATGATCAACTCTTATGGGCTATACGCTGATTGCCTCCACTTCAAGGTAACATCGTAGCCAAAGATTCAAGGTAAGCTTTTGGTCAAAAGGAAGTAAGTAATTATTTTTAGTTTTTCTTTCTTGTAACTTTTAGTTTAGATCACCAACACCACATCTTCCAAATCTTTTTCACTCTTTTTCAATTCATTTGTACAGAGTCATTTTTGATTTTCTCCACCTTCTCATTCTACCATTTTCTTCCTCACTTAACTTTAACCTAAATCTTTTTCATTTTCATTTCTTAAAACAAAGAAGAACCTTCGTTTTTCTTCACAAAGATTTCAATACAAATCTTGAACGCTTCTATCGCTAACCCTCCTTGTGGATCACGACCAGCATAGCCACTTGCTATTGCGGTAGAATTGAGCACTTGCACATCTTTATTTTGAAGTTCTAAAATTTTGTTTTTTTTTTGCAGGTTCAAGCTTCAATCAATTTTTGGCGCCGTTGCCGGGGAGGGTAACGGTTTTTATTGAATTTTTGAACTAAAACGAATTTTTCTTCTCTGTGCAGGTTACAGGGCAAGCAAAGCAGGAAAAAAAGATTGCAGTGACATATAAGTGGTCTTGGGCCTCTGTTCCAGAAAACAGAGACCAAGTACCCTCTGAATTGCCGTGCTTGCTCGGCTCTAGCCGCGTTTCCGCGGCAAAGAAGAGTTCACTACTGACTGGCTTTTTGCAGGGCTGCTTGCTTTGCAAAATTAGAGTTTCTGCAAACTTTATTTCTTGTATGACATCACTAGGAGCCTGCAAATAAACTAACAGTAAAATACTTGTTGAAAAATTTGAAAATTGATTAGACGTTTACATTTTAGGCACGTGTCTTTTCAATTCATTTACTTTACTATTGAAGAGTGCTGGAGCAAGGTACATTCGTATTGCATTTAGAATAGGACTCATCTCTTGGTTGATTTACATCGCTTTAAGTGAATCTTATTTTCATATCTTGTACACTTGCACAAACTGATCTTAAGGGCACCACCCTATAACAAGATAAGGTGGGGATTTAATCACCCTTCCTTGGCCCAAAAATTAGATTCCAAGCACTCACTAACCCGAGCCTAACTAAAAATGAGTAGACGTTGGCTCTAGGGACATTTCGGACTCAATTAGGAGATTATCCTAAGGGGAAAGGTGTTGGAATTTGACTACTGTCAAATCAGTGTCTAGGAAAGGGATTAAGGGCCGAAAGCCCGAAGGTTGGTGGTTATTTAATTAAGGAACGTCTTTAATGGAAAACCTCCCACCAATCTTGTCCTGACCTGGCTGATTAGCTTGTGGTCAAAGTCTGCATTATACCTCCCGTGGACAGTTTAACCAGTTAGGAGTCATCTAAGTCATAGGTCTACCCTAACTTAGTTTATAATTTTTTTTGTTTGCTTATTTGTTTTTCTTTGTTTGTATTTTATTGTGTGATATGGCTTATAATAACAATTTTTTCAATTTTAATAGTAATCCATATTACACACCGACCTCCTTTTCGGATATACCAACCCGACATATCATAACTTTAACCAACCTAGTATGCCGGATTGGTCTTATCTGAATCAATATAACCCATGCCCCCAATCTTATAACCATAATTTCCAGAATAATTTTAACTCTTCACAGAGTCAGTGGGGATTCACCTCCCTTAGTCTAATTTCAGCCAACTTGTCCTCCTTATCCACCTAGTCCACAATATTTCTAAGATTCATACTCAGTTCCACCAGTCCAAAATAGAAAACCATCAATTTTGGAAATGAGTATGCGTGAGTCCAAATAACAATCACAAAATCTGATGGACTCACAATTTCACCACCAATTACAAGACAACACTTCATCTTTTCAACAAAACGATGAACCAATCAACTATGAAAAGATGCTTGAAGTCATGACTCAGGCTCAAAACGCTCGTAATCGTGACATAGATATGATGGTCCAATCTCTACGTTCCCACCGTTTGACCAGTTTTGATGTCACTAACCATTCTGTTAGAGCCAAAGAGTCATGTTGTTTTGGAACACAAGGTTCCATTTCAGCACAATCATTTGAACTTACCCAAACTACAAATTTTGAAAGTGACATTGACAGTTTGGCAAGTTATCCCTTTCCTGAAATTGAACTTGAAAATGAATTTAATCATGAACCTCAACTTAGTGATTCAATTTTACTTTCTGATTCAATTATGACTCTGGTGTCTTCACCTGATTTCAACCTTTTTCCCGAGTCAACATTAGATCCTGTGTCAATTCATATTGAAATTGAATCGCCCATCTTTGATGATCATCATATTGAACTTGACCAATTTTATAATTTTGAAAGTCCCATTGATAAATTGACAAGTTCTCATTTTTATGAAATTGAACTCAATGAGAAATGTGACCTAGATTCTCAAGTCTGTGATCCGGTTCAAATTCCCGAATCAATATATGACTCCTGTTTTGTTACCGACTTGAGTAATATTTTAGAGTCAGTTTTGATTCCCACACCTATCATTCTTGAACTTGAATCACCAATATTAAGTCACATTCCATTGTTGAAAATAACTTTGGACTTGAGTTTCAACTTCTTGACTTGGACCCACTTCCCGAACCAATCTCGACTCCTGAACCTTTACTTGACTTAAGTCACCTTCCTGAGTCGGTATTAGCTCCTATACTTCCTGAGTCCAAGTCAAACATTCTATCTTTTCATACTCCATTCTGGGACAAAGCGGTGACAAATTTGACTCCGAAATTAATTATAGAATTTGAAAATTGATGGGTTAAATTTTAATAAAAATCCTTCATGGATACATCATTTTAATGGGTTATATTCGAGAGATTTCTGGTGGGTTCCTCCGAACTCCACGAAAAGTCGATTGGGCACATTTCGTGGACCAATCAGACCACCATCGGAACCACCACCTTAAGGTAGTATCTTCCTTCCCTTTCTTCTTTTTCATGCATCTATGCATTAATTCATACATTGAGGACAATGCATGAGATAGGTGTGGGGGAGGGTCTAACATAACTTAGGTTTTTTTTTAATTAAAACAAAAAAAAATTCTTTACTTTTAAAAACTTTTTGAAAATAAAAAAATATTTTGACATATTTTTTGTAAGAAATTAAGTTAATTTTAAGGGATAGGAAAATCAAAATTAGGATTTCTTAAATTTGGTCAAAATAAGATTATTTGTTTGATTTTTAAGGTTAGGAAGATAATTTGTCAAAGTAATTTAGTCTTGATCTTTACCTTAATGAAATATGCATACTTCATACACTTACACACTTAGGGTTCAAAAACAAAGATTCTTATGCCTTATAAAAAATTATGAAAAAGAAAAAATATAAACAAATCTAATTATTGATTAGCTAGGTGCTTTGGCCTAAGCAAGCCTTAATATTTATGCAAAAGATAATTAGATAAGTTTGAGGAAAAAAAGTATATATATAAATCCTCTGATTAAGCTGGGTATTTGTGCCTAATAAATCATAAGTATTCACACCTAAAAGGAGTTCATATAATAAAATATTTAGTTTTGTGCCTTATTTGCTCGAGTCCTTAAGTCCTTGGGGTGTTTTCTTACCCGGTGCCCTAAGACCGCTTGGTTTAGGAGTCATCGATTAAAGGCTCATTACATGGGCAGATTAAAAAGCCTAATAGAACTAAGGAAAAACAAAAAAAAATGTATGTAATATATAATATATATATATATATATATATATATATATATATATATATATATATATATATATATATATATATATATATATATATATAAATGAGGCATAAGAGTTAGAGTTAAATAACCCTTAGTCAAATTTTCACAATCACAAGGTGCATATGACTTAGGGTAAAGTAATAGACTAGGTGAGAAGTATAATTTGACTCCTTACTTTGATTGATAACAAATTTTTGAATAGAGACTAAGTTTAAGAATGAAAAATTTAGTTTTCTTATAACTTATAGATTACTTAAATCTTACAATTATATTTCAAATATTTTTCGCTTTCAAAATGCCTTTCAAAAATACAAACTCTTTGTTTCTCTTTCTTTATGGATTTTGTGGGTGTAATCCACTGAAAACCCTCACGAGACAAAACTCGTCCTCTAGGGGTAACCTAGAGGTTTAACGGCTTGTTGCACATGCTCAGTGCAATCGAGTGACCTGCGAAAGTGGTCTAATAATCCTTAGTTTAGTTCAGTTGTTTTGCTCGAGGACGAGCAAAAGATAGGTATGGGGGTGTGATTGGTTACTAATATTGCACATTTAATATCATATTCTCCTACTTATTATAGAATAAGCTCTGCATTTTTCTAAATTAAATGTTTAATTTACTTGCAGGCCCATTCCTAAAGGAGAGTGAAGAGAAATAAGCCCAAAAGCCCACCAAATTCTGACTTAATTCAGAATAAATTCGAAGTTAAGGAATCAGGAAAAAATCTTGGCATATCAGAGAGGTTGAAAACCGGTTGAGAAGAATCCTCCCTGAATAGATCGGTTAAAGCCAAGGATCAAAGGCCATTTCGTCAAAATCTCGGACTTAAACTGCAAATCTAGCTGAAGATAAAGACAAGTCGAGAAGCTGGGGAGACCCACCAACAGGGTGTGGCCACCTGGCCACACCCTGGCCGCGAAAACGCGGCCAAGGCCGCGTTTTCGCGGCTTGGTTAATGAGTTAGGGGAGCGTTTGCTCCCCCTATCTTCTCACACCTCTCCCCTCTGGGTTTTTGCCTATAAAAAGGCAGGATTTTCACTGAAAATGGGACGACCATGCAGAGATAGAATTTAGTCCAGTTTTCCATTTTTAGTGTAGGTTTTTGTTTTTTCTTTCATGTAATTTTTAGTTTTCATTTATGTAGTTCAGAGGAGATCAGACTTTCATAGGAGAACGAGAATGAAGCTTGTGCTGAGAGTGACACCGGTGTAAGGTTTCTTTCTTTTCTTTTATTGTTATGAAATCGAATCTGTATTTTCCTTTTGTATGTACTTCGTTTTAGTATTCTTCCTCTTCTTCTACTTCACTCATTCTTGTACCAATTACTCTCTAAGTGAGTCTAAAAGCATCGAAAGAGTCTTGCCTTTGCGAGTGCCACCGATAGCTCATGACGATGGATTTGAGTCTCTCTGTATCATTTCATTCTTGTTTTGTCTTGATAATGTAATGTGGAAGAGACAATGATCAACTCTTATGGGCTATGCGCTGATTGCCTCCACTTCAAGGTAACATCGTAGCCAAAGATTCAAGGTAAGCTTTTGGTCAAAAGGAGGTAAGTAATTATTTTAGTTTTTCTTTCTTGTAACTTTTAGTTTAGATCACCAACACCACATCTTCCAAATCTTTTTCACTCTTTTTCAATTCATTTGTACATAGTCATTTTCTGATTTTCTCCACCTTCTCATTCTACCATTTTCTTTCTCACTTAACTTTAACCTAACTCTTTTTCATTTTCATTTCCTAAAACAAAGAAGAACCTTCGTTTTTCTTCACAAAGATTTCAATACAAACCTTGAACGCTTCTATCGCTAACCCTCCTTGTGGATCACGACCCGCATAGCCACTTGCTATTGCGGTAGAATTGAGCACTTGCACATCTCTATTTTGAAGTTCTAAAATTTTGTATTTTTGTGCAGGTTCAAGCTTCAATCAGCTGCATTTTCGCGGCTTGTTGAAAGCTGTTGGGGGAGCGTTTGCTCCCCCAATCTTCTCACAACTTCACCCCTCTGGTTTTTCCCTATAAATACCATGTTCAACAGAGGAAAAAGTAGCGAAGACTAGGATTAGAATTTTTGTTTATTCTTTAAGGATTTAGGCTCTTTGTTAGATAGTACAAAAGTTGTATTTATATTTTACAATTTGTAGTTCAGTACAAATACTTGTGAGAGAGAGGAATTGAGTGCTTGTAACTTGAAGATTGAAGTGACATCAATAAAAGAATCGAGCTACTTTTTCTTCCACTCATTTACGGTATGTCTTGCGTTATTTACTTACATTTTTCTTTGTCTTCCATGAGTAGCTAAATCGATTTTCTGGGCTCACTATTATACCTCTCTCCAATTCTTCTTCTCTTCTGATCTTAATAAAAAAGACCCAATGAATCATTTGCATGCCTAACTTAAAGCCTTTCTTCTTGAAAGTATTCTTGAAGGCATATGAGGATTGGTTTGGATTTTTAAACTCTTACTTCTTTTAAGAACATCTTTTAAACTTGTTTTTATCTTACTTGAACTTCTTGATGATTTAACATTCGATTCAAAACGGTTTCTTAAAGAAAAGAGTGAACTTTTTCAACCATCTTATATGCTTTACTTCAAACTTTCTAAAGTCAATCTTAAGTTTTGCCTATGATCAAGTTGAGGCACTAAGGATTTCAATAGAAGAATAAACGGTTGAGTAGTGAGATAGTGAGCCCAGATTTTCTTCTTTATTAAAATCAACCAAATAATTTTCAAGCTTTTTAAATCACCTTCTCCAAAGCCTTCTCCAAAGTTGCAATTTCTCTTTTAATCATCTCCTTCTTTCCATTCTCTTTTTAATTAAAAAACGAACACAATTCTTTGTTACTAAACAAAACACCGAAAAGCTTTCATTGCATTCCTCTATTTTCCATTGATTTGCAAAGGGGAAAACTTACAATAAAAAGTTGAGGAGCTAAATTACAAGTATTCTAAAAGATTACAAGTAGATCTCCTAAGAGATTCTGGAGAAGTGTACCGATAGGAGTCTGGTCAGCGCGCGACCACTTTGTCCCTTTGACGATGCGAGCGATGAGATTCCCTTCTCGCCTGGTTCGGGGAATCGGAGAACAGAAGGTTGGTAGAACCCTCTTGTTACTTCTCAAAACCACCTTCACTTAGGAATTCCTTCTCGCCTAGTTCCGGAGATCCCTTAAGAAGAAAGTATTAGGGTATCAGCACCCTAAATAGAGAAGCAATTCTCTAAAAATCTTTGAATTCTTGTGCGCGCGGTGCGTCGTGAAGAAGTCTCTGCTTGTGGAGTCCTCTCTCTCTCTTTGCCGGGGTCTCTTGCGCGTGTGCGTTCGTCTGTCCTCCTTGTGCCCCTGGTGGGCTATTTATAAGGAGAGCAAGGGTATAATTGTCCCTTGAGAATATAGAAATAGATTGAATCAAATCTGTTTAAATCTGAAAAGTAGCCTTGCTGCGAGGCTAGGATCAGCTTCTGCGAAGCTAGAAATGGCAGGTTAGTTGATCTTCTTGATCCGTTTTGATTCTTACCATATAATTGAAAGATCTCTCCTGATCCTCTTACTCGTTTTAGAAGAGTCAAGAGATTGTGGCAATCAACTGCCAAATTTGGTCTCAGATTTGATCTTGATTGGATTTGATCTTGATCCCGATTAGATCTGACCTCATCTGGAGATTTGATTGGTCAAAGGTTGACCATAGCAGACCAGCAGCGGCGCTGCCCGCTTTAAACTCACAGCGGAGCTGAGGCAGTATCTGGCGAAGTCAGAAGAAAGCTCTTCGGTGGAGCTAGATGTCGTCTGTGGCGAAGCTACTGCATACCCTTCTGCGCAGTTGCGTGTGGCTTCAAGGCGACGTTGGATGATCTTAGCCTCTTAGGTGAGGCTGTCCCTTTGGGCTCATGTGATGCTAAGTGCTAACATCTTAGACCTGCTGAGGTCTGTTCAGAGACAATCCGGGCTCACTGTCTGCTTGACTGGATCAGTGGAGTCTGAGTTGCTTCCTTGTCCCTCGGAGATGGGTGAAAACTGGTCGTCAGCTTGTCTGTCACTCGTCTTTTGTAAATATCAACAAGTTTAGACATTGTTCAGGCCAGTAAGAATCTTGTCTTTTTTAAGTGTCAACAAAACCCCCTTCAAAGTTTTCGAAAGTCTGAATGGCTCAAACTTCGAAATAATTTGAACTGCTTTGATCGGTGGTATGTGAAGTACGAACGTCGCCATGGTGGTTGAGTTCAGCTTCGCTTTCAATCCTGCTTTGGGATAAATTCGCTGAAGAATCGTGTAGATTCTCGTCTGGGTAGCTTCGCGTCTGGGCTTCCTAGAATAAGTTCGCTCTGGAGCATTTGTTTCTTTCCCGAGGCCAACTGCTGTGGGTCAATCACGATAAGGATTACTCCTTTTTCGAGGTCAGAATGACTTCTCTCGCATTAATTGAGGGAGATATTCTCCCTTGTGCATTTCTGAGGGAGGATATTCCCTTTTTCAAGGCGCCATAAATGCCTTTATGAGGGAGACACTTCTTCCTTTGCACGATTCCAAGGGAAACCATCCCTTTTTTCAAGGCACAATAAATGCCTTAAATGCGCTCGTGCTTCCACGCTTGAGGCGGCAATGCTCAGGCCATGAGGCCTATAAATAGGACACCTGAGGTCCTCTGAAGAGAAGTGATCTGCTCCTCTTGACTGAGATTTCCTGCACACAAAATATAATATTTTAGTTTTAAGAATATGATGTGCAAGTCTCAATTCTAATCCGCGGTAGCAGGGCTATGCGGGTCGTGATCCTCAGGGAGGGACTGCGATGGAAGCGTTAAGCAAGTTTCTCTAAAGTTTTTATTTTTATTAGTTAAGTTAGAAAGATAGCGGTATTTACAATGGTCGGAAAAGAATATGGAGATGAGTTATGATTTAATCTACAAAAAGAAAAGAAAAGAAAAGAAAAGAAAAGAAAAGAATACTTACTTGAGTTTGGTTGAAGAAAAACGTGAAACCTTACATGTTCTACCTTGCTTAGGAGGCGTTCCACGAATAGATCATAAACTCAGCTCAATCCCTGTGCACATTATATCGTCAAGCATATCAAGAACGAAGTGATGCATAGCTTGGAGGAGAACGTCTTCATGAACTATCGCTGGTTCTCACATAGCTTAGTTATACTTGCTTGGAATTCACTTGCATGTTCTTTATTGATCAGCGCAATGGCAGAGAAGAAAGAGGTACATCGGTGTCACGCTCAATATAATCCTCTCTCTCTCTTGAAAATAAAAGAAACCCTAATTAAAAACTAAAAGAAAGAAGAAAAACCCTAAAAAACCTACTTTGGCCCTTGGCTCTTCACTGGACGACCCTGTACGTTGCACTGCAGGGGGTATTTATAGGTGCAGAAGGCCGAAGAGTCCCGGATGAAGTTGCCCACAAAATCTGTTACCTGATCTCATCCATACTGCCGCAGAATTACGGCTTTTGCCGCAATTCTGCGGCAAAAATGTGGCTATTGGCCACGCGCTTTGGCGCGTGGCCTCTCCTGGTCCGTCCATGTGGGCGCCTGCTTCTGGAAGTATGATCCTGGCTCTTCATATTGGAATTTCGAGATAAATTGATAATCAAGTTACCTAGATTTTGAATTCTCCCAATCTCTTTAAACGAATTTCCTTATCTCTGCACTCTTTTCATTCTCATCTGCAAGAGTTTAGGGTTGGGTAGAAGTCTATCCTTCCCTCATCTTTGATATTTGCAACTTTAGCCCTTTGTGTATTTGCACTTTGACAATTGATATTTGCACTTTTACACCTGGGCTTCAACTGTGGGCTTTTGGGCTTCATTAAGCTTTATTTATTATAAAAATAAGAATTCGAGGCCTGCACACAATAAATTACAAATTATTAATAAATGTGCAGAATTAAATGAATAAATATGAAAATGTGATGGTAAATATGATGATAAAAATGTACTTTTCACTACTAATCACACCCCCACACTTATCTTTTGCTCGTCCTCGAGTAAAAACAAAGAAAAAGAAAAAGAAATGAAAAGTTAATCTAACCTAACTCACTTTCGTAGGAATCACGATTGCACTTAGCACGTGCAACAAGCCGTTAAACCTCTAGGTTACCCTAGAGGACGAGTGTTGTCTCGTGAGGGTTTTCAGCGGATTGCACCCACAAAATCCATAAAAAGGAAAATATTTGAATTATTATTGAAGAGATTAAGTAGTCTATAAGTTTTAGGATCCTCATTTTTATTCATTCTTAGACTTAGTCTTTATAAAGTAAATTGTTTTCATTTTAGGTAAGGGTCAAAATTGAACTTCTAATATAGTCTTTTTCGTTACCAAAAATCATATGCATCCTTATGAATTTATACTAGGAATTCCTTAACTTGGACTCTCATGCCTCTATATATATATTTTTTTTTTTTTCTTTTTTTTTTAATATGTATAACGCATCTAATTTTCTTTCGTATAAGCATTAAGGCTTCTTGAGGCCCTCATACCTAACTAATTGACTATTAGATGTGTTAATACATATATAAGTAATTTTTCCTTAATTTCCTTAGGCTTTCTAATCCACCCATGTAACGAACTTAAAGTCGATGACTCCCAAACCGGTTGGCTTTAGGGCACCAGGTGAGAAAACACCCCGCGGACTCAAATTCGAGTGAACTAGGCCCCAAAACTAAGGATTTTATTTTATTTACTCACCTTTAGGCATGAATACTTATGCTTCTTGAGGCACATGTATCAGCTTAATTAGTGATTTTCTTTTCTTTTCTTTTTTTTTTTTTATGAGGCACAAGGTCTTTGTCTTAGAATCCTAGATATGCATTAGGTATGCACATTTCATTAAGGTAAAAATCAAGACTAATTATTTATTCAATTTCTCTCCTATACCTAAAATTTAAACAATTTATTTATTTTGACCAAGTTTTTAGAAATCCTAATCATGATTTTCCTAATCCTTAAAACTAACTTAGATTTCTTTCAAAAAAAATAAGTCAAAATATTGTCCTTTTTATAATAATTTTTTTAAATTTTTTTTTCAGATTTTTTTTAAGCAAATTTTTGTTAGTTTCTACCTATGTTAGTATGTTAGTAAAGCCCACCCCCACACTTATCTCATGCATTGTCCTCAATGTATGAATGAATGCATATATGCATGAAACAGAACAAGGGAAGGCAGAAAATTACCTTAGGGGGTGGTTCCGGTGGTGGTCTAATTGGGCCAAGCGTTGCTACCCAATCAAGATAATGTAGTAGTTGGTGAAACCCACCAGAAATTTTTCGTCTATAACCCACTAAATATATGTATAATCATTTTTTAAAATTTTCACCCCATCAAATTTTCATAATTCATAATTAGTTTCAGAGTCAATTGTGTCAACCTCCTTGTCCCAAAATGGAGTATGAAAAGATGAAATTATTGACTTGAACATTATAGGTACGGGAACGAATACCGACTCAAGGAAGATGCTCAAATCAAGTAAGGGCTCAGGAGTCGGGCTAGGTTCAAGAATTGAGTCCAAGTCAAGAAATTGAAACTCAAGTCCACAATCTTCTTCCCACAATGGAATGTGACCTAATATGGGTGATATCTCTTTACTTCCAATATTAAGGAATTCTAGCTCATCGCCATACAATTCTTCAAAACTAAGGTCAACATCTTCTGTCAGAATTGTACAATCAGTTTCAGAAGTAAAGAGATTGTGAGAATCTAGGTCACATATCTCATTGGGTTCAATTTCATAAAAATGAGAACTTGCCAATTTATCCATGGGACTTTCAAAATTGCACAATTGGTCAAGTTCAATATGATCATCAAAAATGGGTGACTCAATTTCATGATGAATGGAACAGGATCCAATGTTGACTCGGGAAAAGTAAAATCAGGTGGCGATACCGGAGTCATTATTGAATCAGGAAGTAAAATTGAATCATCAAGTGGAAGATCATGATCATATTCATGCTCAAGTTCTATTTCAGGAAAGGAGAAACTTGCCATATTATCAAGAATTGGAGTTTCGGCAAGTTCAAAAGATGGCACTGAAATAGAATCTTGTTGTCCAAAGCAACTTGGTTCGCCGGCTCTAAGCGAATGGTCCGCGAAAGCAGAAATGGCCGAACTGTGAGAACGTAAAGATTGAACCATCATATCTATATCATGATCACGGGCTAATCTAGCCTGAGTCATGGCAGCAAGCATCCTTTCATAGTCGATAGGTGCATCATGTTCTGATTGGACTTGAAAATAGGAAGGGTAATCGTGATGAAGTTGTGAGTCGGTGGACTCACGCATCATCATGTCTAAGATTGATGGTGATTGTTGCTTGGACTCATTCATACTTATCATTTCCCCGATAGATGGTAATCTATTCTGAATAGGTGGATCTGAGTATGAATCATTGAAAGAGTGTGGACTAGATGAATATGAAGGACAATTTGGTTGATAATTAGACTCGGGGGACTCGAAACCCCATGAACTCTGTGACGAGTTGAAATTATTATGGAAATTATAGTCATAAGATGGAGGGTGTGGGTTATAGTCATTCGGATAAGACCATTCCTGCACACTAGGTTGGTCAAAGTTATGATATGCCGGGTTGGTAATATCCGAATAATAGTTAGGTGTGTAATATGGATTAAAATAGGAATTATTATTATATGCCATATCACACCAACACAAACAAAACAAACAAATAAACAAACAAAAAAAAAGAAAAATTCTAACCTAAGTTAGGGTAGACCTTTGACCTAGACGACTCCTAACTGGTTAGACTGTCCACGGGAGGTAGGGTGCAGACTTTGACCACAAGTTAATCAGCCAGGTCAGGGCAAGAGTGGTGGGAGGTTTTCCGTCAAAGACGTTTCTTAATTAAATAACCACCAATCTTCGGGCTTTCGGCCCTCAATCCCTTTCCTAGACACTGATTTGACAAGAGTCAACTTCCAGCACTGTTTCCCCTCAGGATAATCTCCTAATTGAGTCCGAGATGTCCCTAGGGCCAACGTCTACTAATTTTTAAGTTAGGCTTGGGTTAGTGAGTGCTTGTGATATGATTTTGGGCTAAGGAAGGGTGATGAAATCCCCACCTTATCTTGTTAATGGGTCATGCCCTTAAGATGAATTAGTGCAAGTGTACAAGATAAGTAGATAAGATTCACTCAAAGCAGAAAATCAACCAAGAGATGAGTCCTATTCCACATGCAATGCGTACGTACCTTGCTCCAGCACTCTTCAACAGTAAAATAAATTGAAAAGACACGTGCCTAATATGCAAATGTCTAATCAATTTTATCTTTAACAACAATTTTTTACTGTTGAATTAATTAGCAGTAAACAGGTTTATCACAGAACAAAACTAACAAAGCAGAAAACAGATATTGCAATTTGTAGCAATCTGCAGAAAACTGAGTCAGTAATTCACTGCTACTGCCGCGGATCCGCGGCTATTGCCGCGTTTCTGCGGCAAAGTAGTAGGCTCTGGTGCTCTGCCTTCGAGGGCAGAGGCACAGAGTAGCTATATGTCCACTGCTCCTGCTGTTTTTCTATTTCCTGTTCTCCAAACCTGCAAACAGAAAAGAATAAAAGAATAATTAGTTAAAAAAAAAATTTTATTAGAGAAAAACTTACCGTCCCTCCCGGCAACGGCGCCAATTTGTTGACTGAGATTTCCTGCACACAAAATATAATATTTTAGTTTTAAGAATATGATGTGCAAGTCTCAATTCTAATCCGCGGTAGCAGGGCTATGCGGGTCGTGATCCTCAGGGAGGGACTGCGATGGAAGCGTTAAGCAAGTTTCTCTAAAGTTTTTATTTTTATTAGTTAAGTTAGAAAGATAGCGGTATTTACAATGGTCGGAAAAAGAATATGGAGATGAGTTATAATTTAATCTACAAAAAGAAAAGAAAAGAAAAGAAAAGAATACTTACTTGAGTTTGGTTGAAGAAAAACGTGAAAACCTTACATGTTCTACCTTGCTTAGGAGGCGTTCCACGAATAGATCATAAACTCGAGCTCAATCCCTGTGCACATTATATCGTCAAACATATCAAGAACGAAGTGATGCATAGCTTGGAGGAGAACGTCTTCATGAACTATCGCTGGTTCTCACATAGCTTAGTTATACTTGCTTGGAATTCACTTGCATGTTCTTTATTGATCAGCGCAATGGCAGAGAAGAAAGAGGTACATCGGTGTCACGCTCAATATAATCCTCTCTCTCTTGAAAATAAAAAGAAACCCTAATTACAAAACTAAAAGAAAGAAGAAAAACCCTAAAAAACCTACTTTGGCCCTTGGCTCTTCGCTGGACGACCCTGTACGTTGCACTGCAGGGGGTATTTATAGGTGCAGAAGGCCGAGGAGTCCCGGATGAAGTTGCCCACAAAATCTGTTGCCTGATCTCATCCATACTGCCGCAGAATTGCGGCTTTTGCCGCAATTCTGCGGCAAAAATGTGGCTGTTGGCCACGCGCTTTGGCGCGTGGCCTCTCCTGGTCTATCCATGTGGGCGCCTGCTTCTGGAAGTATAATCCTGGCTCTTCATATTGGGATTTTGAGATAACTTGATAATCAAGTTACCTAGATTTTGAATTCTCCCAATCTCTTTTAAACGAATTTTCTTATCTCTGCACTCTTTTCATTCTCATCTGCAAGAGTTTAGGGTTGGGTAGAAGTCTATCCTTCCCTCATCTTTGATATTTGCAACTTTAGCCCTTTGTGTATTTGCACTGTGACAATTGATATTTGCACTTTTACACCTGGGCTTCAACTGTGGGCTTTTGGGCTTCATTAAGCTTTATTTATTATAAAAATAAGAATTCGAGGCCTGCACACAATAAATTACAAATTATTAATAAATGTGCAGAATTAAATGAATAAATATGAAAATGTGATGGTAAATATGATGATAAAAATGCACTTTTCACTACCAATCACCTCTTCTCTTCTCTTGGTTGAAAGAGACACTCAGATCTCTGAGCTAGTGGGGATGCCCACTCTGGTTATTACCCGGCCAAGGACCGGTAAGTCTCGGTCATCCAGAGGCTTCACCAATAGACTGATCACCTTTAGGGAGTTTAACTCCCTTAATTTAGCTTTAATAGTTGCCTCAGGGATTAATTTCCCTTGTTAATCTGCAAAGAAGTGTTTCATCCCTGTTTCCCAGCTTCCCGACGAAGCTATCTTTCAAACAAAGAAAGATAATTGCATGCTTGTTAAGTTCTCCACAGAGGCAAAACTTGGGACTTAATCTCTCCAAAGTTGAGCCAGTCTTGCCATATAGGTGGGGCTACAACTGCGTCCCTCAGGATCAGTTTGGCTTAGCCATATAGGCGAGGCTAGGACTTGGCTTATGCTGAGCTAGCCCATCATCACTGTGCAAGCGAGGCTATCCTCTGCTTAACTGAAACTGAAATTCATTGTTAAACTGCAACTGAATCGGACTTAAATTGCTTCGCCCCAAAGAATTTAACTTAGCACTTTTGCAGCTTTTCCTTTGACTTACTGCTAACTTGTTTTAGTTTGCATCGCAGTGAGCTATGTTCGCCAATCTTGTGACTTGATGAAAGAGACCAGAAAGTTGCCTCTTGCTTTTCCAGTTGAAACTTTAAATCCTAAGCAGGAGAAACAACTGGGGCAGCTAACGTGTGTTCCCAGAAGAGGTTGGCAGTCGCTTATCCGAGATGATCCACTTCGAGGCGAGACTGGTAGCCGCTTATCTGAGATGATCCACTTCGGGAAAGCGGACGTCACTTGTAAGGTCGCGGATCTTCCATTGCCAATTTTCATCAAAGAAGATCCAGCCTGCTGGTGGCGATCAGTCCTCTGCCAATTTTGATTACGGAAGGTTTAACTTCCTTGTGGCACAATCTGTCCTGGTGGCACCTTCTATCATTATGTGAAGGATTACGACCTTGTGCAGGAGGAAGGCCTTTCGTGTCCAGTTGGTTTGGCTTGAAAGTAAATAGGACCACTTGTATGCCTCTTGAGCAAATAATTCTGTTGTATGAAACACAACCTTGATGTAGTATCAATGTACCTGTACCTTTTAAATCAATGAAAGTTCATTTTCTGCTCATCTGATTTTTGCTTTGCCTTCATTCTGAATTGACTCAGCGGAGTAGACTTCATGCGAGGTTAAAGATAAGATTCCATATGAAACAGGAACGAGCTTCCAGCGAAGCTAGCATATCTGTGAGTTCGGCTTATGCCTTCAGCGGAGCTAAGGCAATCCTGTTGGCGAAATCATTGATGTATTGTGCGAAGTCCACATTTGACTCGTGGCGAAGTTAGCCCTTAGTGGGGCTGAATCAGCGCTTCTCGGGAAGGTGCTTTAGGCGCCGTTTCAAATTAATTTGAAACGACAGCCTGTACTCTTTTCGAGGCATCGTTTCAGGCGATCATCGGCCTATAAAAGCCCGATCGGGCTGAGTGAGAAAGTCATCACTTCTCTTTGAATTTTCTAGAGCACTTTGACTCTTCTTCTTCTTTCTTCTTCATTCAAGAATTTAAGAACTTCCATAGTTCTTCAATGGCTCCCAAGAGACGAGCGGGAAAAGAGGTCGCAACCTCTGCAACGAAAGGTCCTTCTTCTCCTCCGGTCATCGAACGACCGATCGCCGGTAGGGATTTTTCCCTTTAAGAGAGAGATTGCCATTTCTCTCTTTAAGCCGATCTCTGGCTGTCTTTAAATGAATTCAGGACGATCAATCATGGTCTTGTGATTTTAGGGAGTCCAATTCCCTGATTTTATCCTGATTTCTTGATCGGGAATGCAGGAACTGAAGAGTTCTTCTTTAAGCTTCCGAACGAAGCTATCCCTTAGGCGGTTCACATCCTATTGAATGACAGGATGCAAAGCTGTCCTTTGAAATTTGACAGAACAGGACCGTAATGTCCTTCTGACGAAGTTAGCCTTTGAGGCTTTGTCGCATCCTGTTGTTCGAAGCTAAGCTCCCAGAGCGAAGCTAACACTTGGATATTTTCCTGCATCCTGCCTCGTGTGGGATGCGGAGTTACACTGCAGCTGCGAAGCTAAGCTTCGGGGCGAAGCTATCGTTAGGCCAGCTTCGCTCAGAGAGCGAGGCTATGCCTTGTCAAATTTTGCTTTCTTTGTTTTAACCCTTGTTTGGCTGATGAACTAATCATAATTTCTCTTTGTTCCTGCAGTGCACTATACTCCTGGTCCTTTGAACAGTCTATTTGGGATGACCAGGGATTGGATGGCAATGTCAGCCTGCAATTCCAAGGGCAGGCTTCTCTGTTTAGTGAGTGGAGCTCTCTCGTTCGAGACACGCTTATTTATGGTGGGGAGCAACACACCACGAGGAGCATTCTGACTACGGCTCCCCTTGAGGATTTTGACCGTCGAACCTATAGGAAGCCCGACTTCATGTTCGGAGACGCCATAGATGCTTCTAACAGTGCTCTCCTTGACGCTAAAGATAAAATTGAAAAGGCCAAGGAGATGATTAGGAAGGCTAATCTTCTTTTATCCAAGGCTGAACCAGTGCGTTTTGAAGAGACGGCACGACTTGAGCAACTTAAGGCTCAGAGTGACGAACTCTCGCGACAAGAGTCAGCTCAGAGGGCAACCTTGATTGAGGTTGAAGCTCGCTTGGCTCAGACAGCGAGTTTTAATGAGGCTGAGCTAAGGTCGCAGGCGCTTGTCCGGGCTGATGATGATAGGAAGACAAGACTGGCCTTTCTTGAAGAACGGATCAGATCTTATGACGCACGCTCATAGCTTGTAACATATGTGCCTTCATGTATCCCTTCTTCTCGGACTCAATAAAAATAATTTTGTTTTGACTCCCTGTCGAATCTCCAATTTGTTTTATCTGCCGAGTTGCCGTTTCCAAGTTGTATTGCAGCCACATGAGAACATAGTCCTTGCTGGATTGAATAGTGAGACTTGGCTATCTGCCGGTTCAGAGGTCGCAATGACATAACCGATTGAGAAGCCACAAGGCTCAAAGTAGGTGATACTTGTTTTTTGTAACTGTCAACAAATATCGAGACCAGCCTTTTATAGATGTCAACAGGCTCGAAATTGAGACTTGCCTGCCTGCCAGTTCAGATGTCGTAATGACATAACTGGTTGAGGACGCTACCAAACTCAAGGTATTCCTTGTCGGACTGAAAGAGTGATACTTATCTTTTGTAAATGTCAATAAGTATCGAGACCTGTCTTTTGTAAATGTCAACAGGCTCAAGGTTGAGACTTGTCTTTTGTAAATGTCAACAAGCTCGAAATTGAGACTTGGCTGTCTGCCAGTTCAGAGATCGCAATGACATAACTGGTTGAGACGCTACCAAGCTCAAGGTAGTCCTTGTCGGACTGAAAGGGTGATACTTATCTTTTGTAAATGTCAATAAGTATCGAGACCTGTCTTTTGTAAATGTCAACAGGCTCAAGGTTGAGACTTGTCTTTTGTAAATGTCAACAAGCTCGAAATTGAGACTTGGTTGCCTGCCAGTTCAGAGGTCACAATGACATAACTGGTTGAGACGCTACCAAGCCCAAAATAGTCCTTGTCGGACTGAAAGGGTGATACTTATCTTTTGTAAATGTCAATAAATATCGAGACTTGTCTTTTGTAAATGTCAACAGGCTCAAGGTTGAGACTTATCTTTTGTAAATGTCAACAAGCTTGAAATTGAGACTTGGCTGCCTGCCAGTTCAGAGGTCGCAATGACATAACTGGTTGAGACGCTACCAAACTCAAGGTAGTCCTTGTCGGACTGAAAGGGTGATACTTATCTTTTGTAAATGTCAATAAGTATCGAGACCTGTCTTTTGTAAATGTCAACAGGCTCAAGGTTGAGACTTGTCTTTTGTAAATGTCAACAAGCTCGAAATTGAGACTTGGCTGCCTGCCAGTTCAGAGGTCGCAATGACATAACTGGTTGAGAGCTACCAAGCCCAAAATGTTGGTGATGGAATTCGGGAAAAAGGTCTCGTTTTCACGGGGAGAAACAAGGAAATCACTGTCATAGGTTTAGTGTTAACGTAACAGCGAAATGTATATGTAGTCTTACCATTTTATGGATGAGAATTGGTAAGTGACTTTAGAGAGGGAATCAAATGGGAACAGGTCCCTTAGGATTTTTAGCAAATCCTCAGCTGTCAACGGGTTTGATATGCCTTTACCAACTACCGTTTGAGTCGGGCTAGCCATGCTATTCCCCTCAGCATGATGAGTTGTCAAGGAATCATGTTGGGCTTAAAGGCCAACATTTTCCTCTATCCTTAACCGTTAAAGGTGTTGGATCATTTGGTTAGCGTATGTGTAACCTTGATTCTCCTTTGGGGCAACCAGTGTATGACCAGGTTTCTACTGGTTTATGGTTGTATGATCTCGCTTGGAGGAAGAGAAAGGCTCTCTTTGCATGTATCTTGGATATGAAGGTCTTGAACAGAGGTAAGGATCCTTAATCAAGGATAATACTTCTTTAAGAACTTACCATTGATCGGCATCATGAGTAAGTTGCCGTCTGAAGTCATAAGACGGTATGCTCTGTTTGAATAGACTGTTTCTATTACAAACGATCCTTCCGATTTAGGCTGAAATTTGCCTTTGGTCTTGTGCGTCATAATCATCGATCGTCTGACGGCTAAAACCAAATCTCCTTTTTTGGAAGACTCTTTGCTTGACCTTTTTATTAAAGGTTTTTGAGATTCGAGCTTGATACAACTCGATGTGTTGCTGAGCTTGAAGTCGCTTCTAATCTAGGGCTTGAGCTCTTGAAGACGCAACCGATCATTGTCTTCTGATGTGATCTTAGTCGTTAAAGCAACTCGCAACGGCGACATTTGGATTTCTAACGGGATGACCGCTTCACACCCGTACACCAGGGAAAAAGTCGTATTGCCTGTCGGTGTTCGAACCGTGGTTCGGTAGGCCCAAAGACATTCACCAAGCTTTTCATCCCAATCTCGCTTATTCGAGGAGACGAACTTCTTAAGTAGCTTGATGATCATTTTGTTAAATGCTTCAGCCAAGCCATTAGCGGCAGGATTATAGGTAGTTGAAGCCACATTCTGAATTCGGTATTTATCGCAGAACTGATAGAATACCTGGCTTATGAATTGGGGACCGTTATCATGGATGATCCGCCTAGGAACACCAAATCGATGGATGACATGGTGTTTGATGAAATTAACCACGTTAGAGGTTTTGACTTCAACCAGTAGTATGGCTTCTGCCCACTTTGAAAAGTAATCGGTTATTGCCAAGATAAACCGGTGACCTCTTGTCGAGGAGGGACTAATTGGCCCTACGACATCGATTCCCCATGCTTCAAATGGCCATGAAGCAACAGTTGGGTGGAGCAACTCTGAGGGCTGGTGTATGAAGGCCGCATGAATCTGGCACGCTTTACACCTCCGTGCATATCGGATGGCGTCGGCTATCATGGCTGGCCAATAGTATCCAAGCCTATGCAATCTGTCTTTAAGTTTTGGACCTGGCTGATGAGCTTCGCAAATGCCGTCGTGTGCTTCTTTAAGCACTTCCTGTGGCTCTGAATTAGAAAGGCAACGAAGGAGGACACCGTCATATGAACGACGGTAAAGTGTCTTCAAAGTTGGATCGTAGTAGAAACGGAGAGACATTCGTCTGATAGATGCCGCCTCTTTAGGATCGTCTGGCAGCAGACCATATAGAGCATAGTCGATGAGAGGGAATCGCCAATCTCTCGGCTCAAGATTCGTTGAGATATTATAGACCTCTCTAGTTCTTAACATATGTTTAGAGCAGACAAGGTGTCGAGTCGCCACTGTGAGGTGATACTCGATGTCGACCAGCAAGGCTAATGTTGTTGCTAATGCAGCAAGAGCGTCCGCCTTGGTGTTTTAAGATCGAGACACGTGCCTGATGTAGAAGCCTTTAAATAGATTAGCCAACTCGATGACTGTGTGGTAATAAGGCACCAAGTACTCATGACGGACCTCATACTCACCCTTAACCTGATTGATAATCAGTTTTGAATCGCCATAAGCTTCGAGGTAGTGTACCCCCATTCCATGGGTGAGCTGAAGACCACTGAGCAGAGCATTATATTCTGCTACATTGTTGGAGCATGATTCTGTCAGAGAAAATGCTATAGGGAGGACATGATTCTGTGGGGAGATGAACACAACCCCCACTCCGGCAATGATCTTGCCCTTAGGGCCTATTCGTGATGCTCCATCGAAGAACATTTGCCACACTTCCTACTCTGAGGTTATATTAGACTCGAAGACTTAATCTGGAATATCTTCGTGAAGTTTTGAGTTTTCTGGGACTGGATGAGCAGCCAAGAACTCTGCGAGGGCCTGGCCTTTAATCACCTTCTGAGGGATAAAAATCATGTCGTATTGAGACAAAAGGAGTGCCCATCTAGCTAATCTTGAATTCAATGATCGCGGCATCGTCATGAGAAGACGCAAAGGATTTACTCTGGAGATGACATGTATGGTTTGGCTGACCAAATAATGTCGTGTCTTCCGAACGGCAAAGACAAGAGCTAAACACTCTTTCTCGATAGGGTTGTAGCGAGATTCCGCTCCTATCAGAGTCCTGCTCAGATAATAAATGGCCTGCTCATGACCATTGTCGTCTTTTTGAGCAAGGAGGGCGCCAAAAGAATGGTCCATAGCTTTCACATAAAGCAAGAATGGTTTCCCTGATGTGGGGGCCACTAAGACAGGGGGTTTTGTAAGATATGTCTTGATATCCTCTTAAGCTTTCTGACAAGCTTGATCCCATACGAAGGAAGCACCCTTTTCATGAGTCGGGTGAACGGTTGACAACGGCCTGAGAGATTTGCGATGAATCTTCTAATATAAGCCAGTCTACCTTGCAAGCCTCTGAGCTCTTTGAGATTCCTTGGTGGATGCATGCTCTGAATGGCTTTGACTTTGTCTGGATCAAGATGAATCCCTTTTGATGTAACAATAAACCCAAGGAACTTGCCACTTGACACTCCCAAGAAGGATTTCGTCAGATTCATTTTCAGTTGATGAGCCCGCATTATGTCGAACATCGTTCTCAAATCACGAAGATGGTCATCTTTACTGCGGCTTTTGACAACAATGTCGTCGATATAGCATTCTACCGTTTTTCGGAGATGATCGCGGAAGATTGTACTCATTACCTGCTGATAGGTTGCTCCGGCGTTCTTTAGCCCGAAGGGCATCACAGTGTAGCAGTATACCCCAAGGGTGTTCGGAACGAAGTATGCTTTTCGTCGTCGGGGTACATCTTAATCTGATTGTACCCTGAAAAGCCGTCCATAAAAGACATTCTTTCAAATCCACAAGTATTGTCAATCATGACATCGGTGATGGGCAGTGGGAATTCGTCTTTAGGACAAGCCGTATTGAGATCACGGTAGTCGATGCAGATCCGTATTTTCCCATTCTTCTTGAGGACTGGAACGATATTAGCAACCCAATCTGGATGTTGTTCCTCCCGAATGAAGCCACATGCAATGAGCTTATGGACTTCAGCTTCAATAGCTTCCATAATGTTTGGGTGAAACCGACGTTATTACTGCTTGACTGCTTGGCGTCGGGCTTGATATTCAGACGGTGCATGGCTACTTGCAGATCAAGTCCGGGCATGTCTTCGTAGTTCCATGTGAAGACGTCTATGTACTCCTTTACGAGTATTATCAATTCTTCCATTTCTGTAAGTGATAAGCTTTCACTTATAAAGATGGGCTTAGGGTGGTCTTGACTACCCAAGTTGACCTGCGTCACCTTGTCTTCAGTAGGTGGTTCACGCAGTTCGAATCTTTTTTCCCATTGGAGATCTAATTGCTGGGCTCATGGTTCCTCATCAATAGCTTCTGCAAGCTCTAATTGACTGCTTGAAGTCATATTAACGGTAAGGTTTTCGAACATCATTCCCACACTAGCATCTGAGTCCCACTCGGAGGATGAGGCTGAATGTGATGGAATTGGTTCATCATCTGTGAATTGAACCGTTGCTGACGATGTGGGTGTAACGTATCCCAACCCCCTGCGTGTACCATCATAGTAATTTGCAAGCTTCCCTTTTGGCACAAAGTTACGCAGCAAGCTATGCCTTCCTTTTCCAAAATTCAGGCCTTCTCCATGATTTAGGTCGTATCTCATTTTCTTCATAATATGGCGCGCTGATTGCGCGTAATGGAAGAATTATGGAGTGTCTGAGTCTGAACTTGAGTCTGCGGCCATGGGTCCCCGTGGTTGGGTTCTACCGAAAATTATCGGCAACTAACCTCTTTTGGATGGCAGGATCACCAAAACGGCCCCCTCTGCAGATTCCATGGGCGTGCTGGACGCACTTGGCTTATGTAAAAGCATGTGCAGAGAGCTATCCGTGATGGATTCAAACATCCCAATACTCGCAGGATAATCAAAAGAAATATTATCATTAATTACCCATTCACCTTCATCTTCAGAAGGAGTATTACATTGGGGGTTATTAAGACATGCTATAATTGGTTCACCAATCAAAATGGCTGGCATGCCTGCTTCGGATTCAGAATCCGCCTCATTGCCACTATCATCATCATCTGGCAATGGTTCTTTGGGTGTTTCACCGGCCTCTTGATACAGGAGAGCGTCAGTGAAGTAATTTTCCACCCCTTTGAATGGCTGCTTTTCAGCAAAGACAGTTCATACTGTCGCGTCATCCTCAACATATTTGAAACACTGGTGCAGAGTGGAGGGAACGATCCAGTTGGCGTGGATCCACGGTCGTCCTAGTAGCAGGTTATATGATGTGTCAGCGACAATGACATAGCACGTCACTTCTGACTTCAGGCTCCCAATTCGGCAACGGAGTCGAATTTTCCCAAGTGGATAACTACTCCCGGCATTGAAACCGTATATTGTAGTAGTGGTTGCGGATAACCTATATAGCGGTATATCGAGGAAGTAGAGAAGCCTTTTGGGGATGATGCTGAGCGCGGACCCCAGGTCGACTTGTACCCTTTCAATGCATGTTGAACCAATGTATCCGGTGTAGTACAGAGGTCGATCGTACTTGTTGTCTTTGAGAAGCATATCTTCCGCTGTAAAGGTAATAGCAGGCACCTTTAATCGCGCATGATGGCATTCAGGGCACGGAGACTGGGCGTCATCTTTGGGGATTTCTGGTATGTACGTCAGGAATGATTCTTAGTTGGCCAATGCATCTCTGAGTGCTTCTCTTGTCTCTTTTGAGAGACGAAGGAGCTCGTGTATGGTAATACGAGCTGGGATATTAGCCAGTTGGGCCAATATGTCAAAACGAAAGGGCGTGTCAAGCCCTGGGCCTGAAGGTTTCTTCAGGACGCGGTCGAACCGGACTTCCTTAGGCTTCTCCTTTCTTTTGGTCGGAAACGAAGCGGGTGCCGGTACTTGTGCTGACGTTGTTTGCTATTGTGTCTCGTCAGTAACTTTCTCATACTGTTTTAAGTATGATTTCCCAGATCGAGTACCCGTCGGCTGAGGTACATCGGCCTGCATTGCGCAAGCGTGCTTTTCTCCTTCAGAATCGCTGAGAGAAGCTGTCGTGAAATTGTCGTCATCCGGCAGGAGGGAGATGACATTGCAAGATTTGTCCTTCGACTTGGACTCGTTTGAATCCCACTGTACGTCTTGGACAAGGTCTAGGTGTATCCACATGACTTCCCCTGTCTCCAATGTCAAGGGAACAAGACCTCTATTATCTTGAGTTTTAGCCGCAGGATGCTTGACCTCCAGTCGTGGCGCAGGGACTAGATAAGTCCCGTCAGGAACTGTGACCTTTGGGTTTTGTCGAAGTCGAGGGTCACCATATTGGCAGTGACTTTCTTCTGCTTTGCCTTCAGTGTCAAGACCCTTGCGTCGATCAAGGCTTGAATTCTGTCTTTGAGGACTAGCACTTGTCGGTAGGATAGTGATGATCCTGTGGTAGAGACAGTATTTGGGATCATTCGTGCGTCCTATCTCATTGGGACGCCGAGCATCTGGCAGCTTCATTTTATTCCCTTTGTGAAGCAAATGGAATATCGTGACCACCTGATCGTCTCTGAAAGAATACTATTTTGGAGGGAACTTAGACTCCTGATTATTGGGGCCTCTCTTCTTGGCTTTCGATTGCGTGTCCCCGGACAATTCAACGGACATAGTCTCTTTCCCTTTGGCTTGAGAAGACTGCGCTATGTCGCTACGTCCTTTGTTATTCATACCCCATTTGCCTTTAGGGGTAAACGGTTCGAACTTTTTAGCCAACTTTTCGGCTATCTCAGCCTGTTTGACCAATTCTTTCCAGGTGTGGGCTTTGACAGCCCCCATGCGAACTTCTACTTGGTCCAAGAAGTTGTGCCTGCACGTCTGTAAGAGCATGGGTAATGGTATCCCTGCTGGGCACATCAAAGACAAGTTTCTGAATCGCTCAATATAGTCACGGACAGATTCGCCCTTCTTCTGCATGGTGGAGAGGAGCTTGTCCATGGTTACCTCAGTATCGTCCTCATAGAAACGAGAAAGGAATCGGGTTTCCAGGTCAATTCAAGAATTGACAGAGCCTGGAGGGAGACTTCAGAACCAATCAAATGCCACCCCCTTTAAGGTGCCAATGAACAGCCTAGCCATGATGGCGTCATTGCCTACAACATTACTGGTCTGAGATCGAAAATAGTAGATGTGCTGATTTTTTGAGCTCTTTCCATCATAGGTATGCAATGTTGGTGGTTTGAACTTCGGTGGGTATGGTACTGAATCCCACTCTAGCGGGTAAGGACGGACTGTCCCCACTTTCTTTAATTCATCCCTCTAAGTTAGGGATGCAATTTGAGCTTGAAGCCCCTTAAGGACTTCAGCGTCTAAGGAAGACCCCTCCTTGGACTTCTCCGTCTTCGGCTGGTCATTGCTAAGATGTTCTTCCTCATCATGGTTACTCCCGGTATCATTGTTATTCCGGTTATTGAGGAGTTGAGCAAGCATCTGCTGAATGTTGTCCAGAGCCTCTTGCTGAGTTTTGGAAGTTTGTTCCTGAGCTTCCAAACGTCGACGAAGGTCGTCGTTAGCATTATCAGCCATATTGACTGATGCTCTGTCTGTTCGTACTGAACTAACTGTTGCCGAAGAGGTATACCCACTGTCTTCATCTTCTTCATCAGATGACTGGACTGATCTTCTCCTTGGTTCTGGCGAGGCTACTGCCACTGAGGAGGACGGTTGTTCATAAGTGTAGGGTATCACAACCCTAGATATGGAGTTTCAGAAAACACCTTCTTCATGCACCAAGACTTCGCCTAAGCTTGGGCTATAATCTGGATCTGGGGAGCTGTAGGGAGTATCGTCGGACGCTTGTCTGCCCCTGCGCAGCTCTTGTCCTCTCCCGGTCATGTTGACGGATGCGGAGGGTAGCTCTCGCGAGACGCTCATTTTATGATGTTTTACCGGGGCTTGTACCGACAGTCGATCAAAAACTGATCGTCGGCCTGGAGAAGTGGCGAGGCTTGGCCCTAGTCGGCAATGGACTGAGTGGACGGTTACCAGCTGACATTTCACTTGTTGACAACAGGGGGAAGTAGTTCGAAAAGGTCCCGACTTCCGTTTGTTCATCAAGAATTCCCGCAAGTCAGACCCAGTTGGGCCTAAACGATCCAGCGCAGAGGCTCTTTTGGATCGCGCATAGGACGATGTCCTATTTCTTTTATCCCCGCAGAAGGGATTAGCACTGAATAGTGCTTCAGTTCTAGCTTCGCCACTAGGCGCGAGCTTAGTGCTTGACGAACTGGAGGGCGGAGCACGCTGTGGTGCTTTGACTTGGGCTTCGCGGCTATGGATGTCGCGCGTATGCCGTGGTACAGTAGCTTCGCTCGTGAGAACGAGGCTGGCACGAGGCGGTACTGATCTTGAATTGGGCGAAGGTATTATCGCCCTTGTATCTTCGCGGCTAGCAGTATTATTGGAGCAGGCAGGCATCTTGCCTTTTTCTTCGCACGAGAGACGCACTTCTGGCGTAGCTACGCCTGAGGCTTTGCCCAGAGCCTTCTGTTTTGGCCTCCACATCTGCTTTGGCAAAGGATACTTAGGTTCGCAAGGAACCTGACAGGCCACACGCGAGGCTGAAGGGTGTTGGCAGAATTTTGCTTCTGATTTCCGTTCTGAAACCTTAGCCGTGGAGACCTTCCTATGCTTCCGTGCACGAAGCATTAGACCACCCCCAGAGAGGACTTCTTCAAATTTTTCTTGGTCAAAGTGAATGACAAGGTTCTCAAAAGTGAAGGACTTGGACTGCGGGCGTACTTCCTTGTTGCGCCAGAGAACCGCAGTAGGCTCACAGATAGCCTTATCCGTCTCCGCAGAGACTTTCCTTGAAGATTTAGCCAGAGAGGCTCTGGCTGCACCGGCTTTTCTGAATTCAGAGTTAGACCCGCCGGTCTGTTAGTCGCATTGCGACACCTGATTCTCAGCAGTGGAGAATTCAGTCCCCAGCGGAGTCGCCACCTTGTTTTCCATTAATTTGCAAAGGGGAAAACTTATAATAAAAAGTTGAGGAGCTAAATTACAAGTATTCTAAAAAATTACAAGTAGATCTCCTCAGAGATTTTGGAGAAGTGTGCCGATAGGAGTCTGGTCAGTGCGCGACCACTTTGTCCCTTTGACGATGTGAGCGATGAGATTCCCTTCTCGCCTGGTTCGGGAAATCGGAGAACAGAAGGTTGGTAAAACCCTCTTGTTACTTCTCAAAACCACCTTCACTTAGGAATTCCTTCTCGCCTGGTTCAGAGATCCCTTAAGAAGAAAGTATTAGGGTATCAGCACCCTGAATAGAGAAGCAATTCTCTAAAAATCTCTGAATTCTTGTGCGCATGGTGCGTCGTGAAGAAGTCTCTGCTTGTGGAGTCCTCTCTCTGCCGGGGGTCTCTTGCGCGTGTGTGTTCGTCTGTCCTCCTTGTGCCCCTGGTGGGCTATTTATAAGGAGAGCAAGGGTATAATTGTCGCTTGAAAATATAGAAACAGATTGAATCAAATCTGTTTAAATCTGGAAAGTAGCCTTACTGCGAGGCTAGGATCAGCTTTTGCGAAGCTAGAAATGGCAGGTCGGTTGATCTTCTTGATCCGTTTTGATTCTTTCCATATAATTGAAAGATCTCTCCTCATCCTCTTACTCGTTTTAGAAGAGTCAAGAGATTGTGGCAATCAACTGCAAAATTTGATCTCAGATTTGATCTTTATTGGATTTGATCTTGATCCCGATTAGATCTGACCTCATCTGGAGATTTGATTGGTCAACGGTTGACCATAGCAGACCAGTAGCGACGCTGCCTGCTTTAAACTCACAGTGGAGCTGGAGGCAGTATCTGGCGAAGTCAGAAGAAAGCTCTTCGGCGGAGCTAGATGTCGTCTGTGGCGAAGCTACCGCATACCCTTTCTGCGCAGTTGCGTGTGGCTTCAGGGCGACATTGGATGATCTTAGCCTCTTAGGCGAGGCTGTCCCTTTGAGCTCATGTGATGCTAAGTGCTAACATCTTAGACCTGCTAAGGTCTGTTCAGAGACAATCCGGGCACACTGTCTGCTTGACTAGATCAGTGGAGTCTAAATTGCTTCCTTGTCCCTCGGAGATGGGTGAAAACTGGTTGTCAGCTTGTCTGTCACTCGTCTTTTGTAAATGTCAATAAGTTTAGACATTGTTCAGGACAGTAAGAATCATGTCTTTTTAAGTGTCAACATCCTCCTCGTGGACACGACCCGTTAGCCACAAGCTACACGGTAAATCTCTTAACTCTTTGATTTTTACAATCAATTTTTGGCGCCGTTGCCGAGGAGGGAACGGTGTATTTATTTTTTAACAAGTTTGGTGTCTTGTTTCAGAGACTTCATGATTCAGATCTAGCATTCAAGCTTTGCAAAAGAAGACTTGCAAATTCTGTGCCCCTACTCTCGAAAGTAGGAAACAAAATTTCAAGAAATTGCGTTGCAAAAGTTGAAAGTTTCATTGGACTACTAAAACTTTTTTTTTTGCAGGACATATTGCTCGCAAAAAAAATTAAGTTTTTGTACGTTGTATTCTTGCTATATCTGCTCTCCACCATTCCTGTTTTAATCCAACAGTAATTTGAGTGATTGTTAATTGCTTAAAAAAAACGTTTACACTTGCATTTTAGGCATTTGTCTAATTACGTTTATTTTACAATTACTGTTGAAGATAGCTGGAGACAAGGTATGTATGCATAGCATATAATTTAGGAAACATTCTTGGGTGATATTGGCTTTTGAATGCTACTTTTCTATATCTTGCACACTTTGCACAAATCAATTCTAAGGGCAAAACCCAAGTCAAGATAAGGTGGGGAAGTCATTACCCTTCCTTAGCGCACAAACCATCTCCAAGTACGCAAAACCTAGGCCTAAGTAAAATCTGATAGACGTCGGCCTTAGGGACATCTCAAACTCACTAGGAGATTATCCTAAGTAGAAAGGTGTTGGAATTTGACTCCTACCAAATCGGTGTCTAGGAAGGGGATTAAGGGCCGAAAGCTCGAAGGTTGGTGGTTACTTAATTAAGGAACGTCTTTGACGGATAACCTCCTACCAATCTTGCCCTGACCTGGCTGATTAGCTCGTGGTCAAAGTCTACTTATACCTCCTGTGGACAATCAACCAGTTAGGAGTTGTCTAGGTCAAGGTTACCTTAGACTAGGCTTGGTTGTTTTCTCTTCTTGACTATTGGTGAACTTGTTTGTGATTGTGTTTGTGTATGCAAGTGTGGTCAAGAGACCCTAATTCATCTAGGTTACTAGAAATACATCACCACACAAGTTCGAACCAAGACCAGATTCGGTTATGGATCAACTGACATCTTTGCAGAATAGGTTCTATCCCATTAGAACATCACTTCCATCCTGCATCCAACTTCCATTGGTTGGTGAACACAACTTTGAGCTTAAGCCATAGTTCATCAATGCACTCCCTAAGTTCCATGGCTTAGAGTCCAAAGATGCTTATTTCTATATAAGAGAATTTGAGGAAGTATGCTTAATGATGAAAATCCCACACCTTGCAGATGATGTTATTAGGTTGAGATTTGTCCCATTTGCTCTTAAGGACTTAGCCAAGAAATGACTCTACAGCTTAGCGGCCGGTTCTATCACATCCTGGGATGGTTTCATCAAGGTCTTCTTAAAGAAATTCTATCCAATCCACAAGACCGCTCTCGTTAAGAAAAACATCATGCAGTTCAAGCAAGAACCTAGTGAACTGTTCTGGAGGTACTTTGAACGCTTCAAAGACCTCCTTGTCCAATGTCCTCATCATGGAATAAAGAAATGGCGGTAATGCCAAATTCTTTATGATGGTTTAGACTACTCGACTAAGACCCTCTTAGAAAGCATGTGCCAAGGGGGATTCTTGCAGAAGGATGAGCATGAAGGATGGGATTTATATGAGAATCTAGCTGAAAAGACCATCCAATGGGAACCTACTAGTGAAAGCTCTAGAAATCTAAACTCTATCTCTTCAAAAGTCTCCATTTGATTGAATCATCCATAGCTAACGAGGCTAAGTTAGCTAACCTAGCGAGAAGACTGAAAGTTTTAGAAACTAAAGAACCAAGTCCAGTCAATCAAGTCAGCCCGAACCAATTTCCAATTCTGGGTTGTACTTACTGTCAGGCCATGAATCATGTGTTTGAGGAGTGTCCTGTATTTCAAGCTCACTAACACTTTTCTAAACTGATGAATGCGGCCTTTTCAAGGCCGAACAATGATCCTTACGCTTTAACGTACAATCTTGGCTGGAGAAATCACCCAAATTTCTCATGGAGCCAACAAAATAATGACCACCCACGGTTAAACCAATCAGTTCCATCATTCCAATAATTCTTCCAATCATAAACTCAACTTTTCCAATCACCCTCACAATTCTCCCAATAATTTTTCAAATTATCAACAAAATTTTCACAACCAAGCTCCACCATCTTCCTTCCAGAATCCTCAACTCGAAAGGAGAATGACTGATTTTGAGAGAAACATGGAAAGGTACATGAAGAACCAAGATTCCCTCTTGCAAACAATACAGAGGCTAAAGGGTCAAATGAGCCAGTTAGCCAACCCACAACATGAGAGGCAAAAGGGTACCTTGCCCAGTCAACCAATTATGAATCCCGGGAATTCACAACAAGCTCATTTGGTTGAGGATCAATCACTGAATCAATGTAATGCTGTTCATACATTGAGGTCGAGAAAGAAAGTTGATAACCAAGTGTCAACACTACCTAGTCCTAGTCAGCATAATCACACTTTAGCATCCACCTCATTTAATCCCACTCCTCCTAAATTTGATGAATCTGAAAAAGATAAGTCAACCAGTCATGTGCACCAGCCTATAGCACCATTTCCTAATAGGCTGAAAAACAACAAGCAAAATCCACACATGGATAAGATAATTGAGATCTTTAATCAAGTAAAGATAAATGTGCCACTTCTTGATGCCATCCAACAAGTCCCATCTTATTCTAAGCTTCTTAAGGACATGTGCACCAAGAAGAGAAAGACTAATTTACCTAAAAAAGTTTTCTTAGCCACTAACATTAGTGAGCTACCATCAGATCTGATCCCTGTTAAGTACAAGGATTCAGGTAGTCCAACCATTGCGTGCACAATAGGACAAGTCGAGATTAGTCATGCACTTCTTGACTTGGGGGCAAGTATTAATTTGCTTCAATTCTCAGTTTATCAACAACTCGGGTTGGACGATCTTAATCCAACTCGAGTGACTATCCAACTGGCTGAACGTTCAGTGAAAGTTCTAAAAGGGGAAATTAATGATGTCCTTATCCGGGTTGGGGAGTTTATTTATCCTGTTGATTTCATAGTTCTAGAGACACAATCTGTGTCAAACTCCAATCATAGGGCTCAAACTCTTGTTATCCTAGGGCGACCATTCCTTACTACTGCCAATGCCATAATCAATTGTAGGAATGGGTCCATGAGGTTAACTTTTGGGGACATGACTAGAGAAGTCAATGTCTTCAACCTAGAAAAACAATCTTGTAAGATAAGAAATCAAACATTTGAGATAAACTTTGTTGAAAATAATTGCGATGAAGAGAGTGAAGATATAGAAGATGAGTCCTATTTCTTAATGAATTATTTAAGAATGAATGCAATTATCTTGATGAGAAGGCATATGTTGGAGATCCTAATGTTAGAGTACCATTTAAAAAGGGTAAATTTGATTTGAATATCTTCACTTTTGATGAGCCAACCAATAATGTATCACATGAGAATATAGTTCAAGAGCCTCCGATTGACATACCCTTTGAAAACCTCTTCGAAGAAGAACTCATGTGTTTGAATGAACCAACTAGGGATCTTTTGGTTAATTACACATCTCTAGGGAAAATGTTGACCTAAGCTTTGAGGAGATATATGGAACTGAGTTAGAATTCCTAGGCATTCATAATGAGGAAGTTCCAACTGAGAAGTGCGTTGGTGATCAATTTTTAAATAATGAATATAGAAATATGAGGAAGGAAAACCTAAAGAAGTTGAGACTGGGGAGAAAGAGAGCTAAAATGAAAGAAAAATTGGCCTCCCCACTATGCCCTATAAAGAGGACCCATTGGAATGACGAGAAGAGAGCTAGAGGAATAAGACCGAAAAAAATCTAGGTGTGGGAGAAACTTGATGTTGTACATATTTCTGTATAATGTATGCACCTCTTTTACATTTCATTTCATGCATGCATACATTTCTTTCATACATTGGGGACAATGCATGAGATAAGTGTGGGGGAGGGTTCTAACATGACTAATATAACTTCAAAACAAAATGTAAAATGTAAAAAAAAATATAATATGTATATAAAAAAAAATTTGAAAGGTAAGAACAATATTTTGATATATTTTTGTAAGAAATTAAGTCAATTTTAAGGAATAAAAAAATCATAATTAGGATTTCTTACACTTGGTCAAAATAAGATGACTTGTTTGATTTTTAAGGTTAGAAAGAAAATTTGTAAAAGTGATTTAGTCTTGATCTTTACCTTGATGAAATATGCACACTTTATACACTTACACACTTAGGGTTTAAAAACAAAGACTCTTATGGCTTATAAAAAAAGAAAAAAAACTATATGAAAAAAATAATAAATAAACAAATCTAATTATTGATTAGCTAGGTGCTTTGGCCTAAGCAAGCCTTGGTATTTATGCAAAAGATAATTAGATAAGTTTGAAAATATATATATATATATAAATCCTCTGATTAAGCTGGGTATTTGTACCTCATGAAGCATAAGTATTCATGCCTTAAAGGGGTACATTTTATAAATAAAAACCTTGGTTTCGTGGCCTTGTCTGCTCGAGTGTTTAAGTCCTTAGGGGTGTTTTCTCACCTGGTGCCCTAAAACTGTCCGGTTTGGGTGTCACCGACTAAAGGCTCGTTACATGGGCAGATTAGAAAGCCTAATGAAATTGAGGAATAAATTCCACCAAATATATATATATATAAGGCATAGGAGTTAATGTTATAGAACCCTTAGTCAAACTTCACAGTCACGATGGTGCATATGACTCAGGGTAAAGTAATAGACTAGATGAGAAAGATAATTTGACTCTTTACTTTGATTGATGACATGTTTTTGAATGGAGAATAAGTTTAGGAATGAAAAATTTGATATTCCTATAACTTATAGATTACTTAAACTCTCACAAATATACTTCAAATATTTTCTCTTTTCAAAATACTTTTCGAAAATACTAACTTTTTTCTCTTTCTTTATGGATTTTGTGGGTGCAATCCACTGAAAACTCTCACGAGACAAAACTCATCCTCTAGGGGTAACCTAAAGGTTTAAAGGCTTATTGCACACGCTCAGTGCAATCGAGTGACCTGCGAAAGTGGTCCAATAATTGATTAGAATTAGTCTGATGTTTTGCTCGAGGGCGAGCAAAAGATAAGTATGGGGGTGTGATCAGTCACATATATTACATATAAATTGTCACCTTACCATACTTTTTAGCTAATAAATCCTAATAATAAGTCTTCTTCTTCTTTATTAAATGTAGGCCCTATTGCTAAAAGAAAGGAAAGAGAAACTAGCCCAAATGCCCACCAAATTCTGATTTAATTTAGAATAAATCCAAAATCAAGGAATCAGAGCAAAATCTTGGCATATCAGGCTTGTTGAAAAACGGTTGAAAAGAATCCTCCCAAATTAAGCGGTTAAAGCCAACAATCAAAGGCTATTTCGTCAAATTCTAGAGCTGAAACGAGAAAACCAGTAGAAGATATGGGCGAATCACCAAAGAGGGGAGTTCTACGACTTAGGTGTGGCCATCTGGCCATACCAGGGCCGCGGAAACGCGGCCCTAGCTGCGTTTTCGCGGCTTGTTGAAAGCTCTTAGGGGAGCGCTTGCTCCCCCAATCTTCTCACAACCTCACCCCTCTGGTTTTTCCCTATAAATACCATGTTCAACAGAGGAAAAAGTAGCGAAGACTAGGATTAGAATTTTTGTTTATTCTTTAAGGATTTAGGCTCTTTGTTAGATAGTACAAAAGTTGTATTTTGTTTTATAATTTGTAGTTCAGTACAAATACTTGTGAGAGAAAGGAGTTGAGTGCTTGTAACTTGAAGATTGAAATGACGTCAATACAAGAATCGAGCTACTTTTTCTTCCACTCATTTACGGTATGTCTTTCATTATTTACTTGCATTATTTACTTACATTTTTCTTTGTCTTCCATGAGTAGCTAAATCGGTTTTCTGGACTCACTATTGTACCTCTCTCCAATTCTTCTTCTCTTCTGATCTTAATGAAAAAGACCTAATGAATCATTTGCATGCCTAACTTAAAGCCTTTTTCTTGAAAGTGTTCTTGAAGGCACATGAGGATGGGTTTGGATTTTTAAACTCTTTCTTCTTTTAAGAACGTCTCTTGAACTTATTTTATCTCATACTTGAACTTCTTGATGATTTAACATTCGATTCAAAACGGTTTCTTAAAGAAAAGAGTGAACTTTTCCAACCATCTTATACGCTTTACTTCAAACTTTCTAAAGTCAACCTTAAGTTTTGCCTATGATCAAGTTCAGGCACTAAGGATTTCAATAGAACAATAAACGGTTGAGTAGTGAGATAGTGAGCCCAGATTTTCTTCTTTATTAAAATCAACCAAACAATTTTCAAGCTTTTTAAATCACCTTCTCCAAAGCCTTCTCCAAAGTTGCAATTTCTCTTTTAATCATCTCCTTCTTTCCATTCTCTTTTCAATTAAAAAACGAACACAATTCTTTGTTACTAAACGAAACACCGAAAAGTTGTCATCGCATTCCTCCTCATGGACACGACCCGTTAGCCACAAGCTACACGGTAATTCTCTTAACTCTTTGATTTTTACAATCATTACACTCTCCATTTATATACGTTTTGATGATAACAAAACATATAGAAGCTATTTGGTACTAATAAGTTGTTTGAGAATGAATTTCAGGTTTGTACAAGTCTTGATGGCTTTAAGCATATTGCAAGGTCAATGGCGCTAAAAGCATGTTGATATGTTGATGACGCAAGCGGACTCTTTCATAGGAGAGGAAGCTCTAACTCGGCCCAACGCGGTTCAGAAACTTCTTTCTATATAGTTTTTATATTTTAGTTTGTTAAAGGATAGCATATAGTGTTGAAGCTAAAATTTCACACACACACAAAATTGCACTTGTTATTCAAAAATTATTTTTGTCTCTTGTATAAAATATTTCAATAGACCTATTTCAGTATTTGCAAACAAAATTTATTGTAGTTTATGAAGTCTTGACAAAAATCATTTTAAAAATATACATATCTTCAAAAACTTTTTCCCAAAATATCTATTTTGACCTTTTGCGGTCGACCGGACGGTCGACCTGCTCTATTTCAGGTCAGAACGGTCGACCAAGCGGTCGACCGCAGTTCTGACCGTTGGGTCCGTGAATGTGTGCACGTTATCCGGTCGACTGGACCCCATGTCAGGCGACCGAGCTTCGACCGACTGACTGCACCCAAGTCTCTGTTTGGGACGGTCGACCGGGCGATCGACCGGGCCGGTCGACCGTGAGTGTATTAACAGCCAAACGCCTAGTTTTTAAACATGTTTTAAAACGTGATTTTATTCTCCAAACGAGATTTATGGCTGGCTTTGGGTCTTATCTTTCCTGATTAATCAAAATTATTGTTTACCCTTTTATCCCTACCTATATCCTATAAATAGGGGTGGATGGGGTTGAGGAGAATAATAACAACATTTGCAAAAGAAACCAACGCTTGAGTCTTTTTGAAAGAAGTTTTTATTCTCAGTTTTTGTGCTCTAATCTCTGATTTTCTCTGAAGTTGTTGAATCAAAACCCTCTTCTACTTTGTTTTATTTTTCACTTACAAACCTTGAGCTTCAATCCTATACATTATTCTCTAGGGTTTTGTAAAGAAAAGTTTTTCAAAAGAGAGTTTGTGATCTTTTGATCACCAAGTGATTATTGTATTTGTGGCTCCACTACCTCTGGACTAGAGGAGTGTGATTGAGGAGTTGGGTTCTCCCTAATAGTTGTAATCCTTTGTGAAAGTTCTAGTGGATCGGAAATCCTTCTGGGTGAAGGCGGGAACGTAGAGCTGGGTGCTCGAACCTTGAAACAAATATCTGTGTTTGCGATTAGTTTACTTGTGTTATTTACTTGCTTCTCATTCATTCTTATATTGTCAATCTATACTCTCACAACAAGATTGCATTGCGCACCTCAAACTCTTATTTAGAGGAATCACGAGGAAGGAGTTTAGAGCCCTTCACAAGGTATTCGGCTTCTAATCTTGCTTTGAGTGATCGTTGCATCATCTTACATTTAAATTTGTGCATTGATTAGTATAATCACCTATTCACCCCCCTCTAGGTGATTTAAGTTGGTATCAGAGGTAGGACTCTAGTTTTTGGCTTCACATCCTTAGAGAGATCCTATAAATTGCTAATCACTATTTTCATATCTTCATTCAAACACTAGTAAAGATGGCCGATAACATTAAGACCCCTCCTAAATTTGATGGACTCAACTTTCCCATATGAAAAGTTAAGATGAACATTTTTCTATAATCTCTAGGTAGCCTAGTAGCTAAGTCTTTGACCAAGCCTTTTAGTAAACCCGAAGGTGAGGAGGAGACTTGGTCCGATCTTACCTCCAAGGAATTTGATGCTAATTCGAAGGCTCAAAATGCCCTACTTTTAGCTTTGAATGAGGATGACTTAACACGGGTTATCCATTGTAAATCCGCCTATGAGATTTGGCAACACTTATTGGTCACTCATGAGGGAACATCACAAGTTAAGGAGCTAAGATTGATCTCTTGCGTTACCAATATGAATGCTTTAAAATGCAAGAAAATGAATCTATTGATGATATGATTACTAAGTTTACTAAGATCACAAAAACTCTTACTTCTCTAGGTGATGAATTAAGTAACGACCAAAAGGTGCGTAAGGTGATTCATGCTCTCCCTTCATCATGGGAAATTAAAGCTACCACCTTAAAGGAATTGAATGACAAAGACGAGATGGAGCTCATAAGTCTTATTGGAAATCTTAAGACTCATGAGATGGAGAAAAAGGGTAGAGAAGAAGCTGCACCTCAAAAGAAAAATTCTATAGCTTTCAAGTCTACCTCCACCTACTATGATGATGAAGAAGATGAAGAAGGTGATGAAGAGCTATCTCTTCTTGTGAGAAATGTAAAGAGAATGTACCGCAAGAATAAGCTCAACTATAGAAGGTGATGGGAAGGGAAGAAGGAGAAAAGATCATATGCTACAACTGTCAGAAACCCGGACACATCTTGGCCGATTGTCCAGATTTCAAGAAAAAGATATCTTCCTCCTTAAAGCAAAACAAGCCAGTTGAAAGAAGGTGTACAAAGCCACTTGGGACTCAGAAAGTGAATCCGAATATGAAGTTGACTCGTCCAATGTGTGTTTCATGGCAAACACACCTAAGGTAACTACCGAACCACATAATGATGATAGTGAAATAAGTAAAGAATTGTTATTACAAGCCTTCATTGAACTTTCAGAAAGTTTTGATGCTAAAATGAAAGAATGTTTAAAATTGAAAAAGGAAAATGAAATGCTTAAAAATCAAATTGCTATTTCTTCAAAAGAAAAGGATGAATTATCTTCTACTCTTATTTCAACACAAAGAGACTTTGATGCCTATAGAGTTGCTTGCAAAGCTAAATATCCTAAAATTGATGAAAATGAGTTTTCTATGTTAAAAACTAGAATAAATGATGTGGGAAATGTTTTAAAAGAATGTGCTTTTAACAATACTAAATTAGAAGAAATATTTTCAAAAAGGCATATGCATACTTCTCATGCTAAACATGATAAAACATCTCATGCTAAAACTCCACATGTTCATCATGCCAACACATCACATGTCAATCATGCAAAAACATCTCATGCTAATAAATCACATGTTCATAAACCACATGCTCATTATACTTTTAAATATGAAAGAATTTATAAATGTACTTATTGTGGCCGAAATGGTCATTTAGCTAAATTTTGTTATGATCATATAAATAGTACAAATAGTCTTGTTTGGGTTCGGAACACTAGCGCATTAGGACCCAAGAAAATATGGGTACCAAAATTAAGCCTTAAATTATTTGATATAGGTACACACCAAGACTCCAAGACGTAAGGAGCGGTGGTACCTTGATAGTGGTTGCTCAAGGCATATGACATGGGACATCAACAATTTCGCAACCCTATCCAGGTACGTTGAAGGTGGCATCGTCACCTTCGGAGATGACTCCAAGGGCACCATCGTCGGTATAGGTAACATTAAGATTGGTGCATCTCCTTTTTCAATGTAGTTCTTGTTGATGGGCTTAAACATAATTTCTTAGTAGTAGTCAATTATGTGATCGTGGTCTTAAAGTTGTTTTTGATGAATCTTCTTGTGAAATTTTGATTGTAAAACCAATGAATGTATTCTCACTGGATTTCGTGAAAATAATGTCTATATTATTGATATGCTTAATTTGGATTGCTCTACAAAATGTTTAAATGCTTTTGATGAGATTTCATGGTTATGGCATAGAAGATTAGGCCATGCTTCTTTTGATCACATTGCTAGAATAAATTCTAAGGAATTGGTGAAGAGTATTCCTTATTTGAAGTTTGAAAAAGACCGCATTTATGGTGCGTGCCAACTTGAGAAACAAACCAAGTCTACTTTCAAACCAATCAAGGATATCATGTCATCTAGGCCATTAGAATTGATTCAAATGGATCTTTTTGGACCAACTAAAACTAAAAGCTTAAATAGAAATAGATATTTTTTTTGTTTTAGTCGATGATTTCTCTCATTTCACTTGGGTTTTCTTTTTGGAGCATAAAGATTAAACTTTTTCGCATTTTAAGATTTTTCGAAAAAGGTTTGAAAAAGAAAAAGGATTTTCGATTTTACGGATAAGAAGTGATAGAGGAGGTGAGTTTGTCAACCAACTCTTCATGACTTTTTGTGATGAAAAAGGAATTAAGCATGAAATGTCATGTCCTAGAACTCCACAACAAAATGGAGTAGTTGAACGGAAGAATAGAACTCTTCAAGAAATAGTTAAGACTATGATAAGTGAATATGGGCCCCCTCAATACTTATGGGCCGAGGCCGTAAACACCGCATGCTACATATCAAACCGTATTTATTTGTGTAAAAATACTTTCAAAACTTCTTTTGAAATTTATCATTTAAGAAAACCAAATGTTTCATACTTTAAAGTTTTTGGATGCAAGTGTTTTGTTTTGAACACCAAAGATAATTTGGGTAAATTTGTTGCTAAGGCTTATGAAGCAATCTTTATTGGCTATTCTAGTACTAGCAAAGCATATAGAGTGTTCAATAAATCATCTCTTACTATTGAAGAATCTATGCATGTTAAATTTGAAGAATCAAATGCTACTGTTGAGAATGTTGTAGAGATTGACTCATTAGGTGAGAATATGGAGAAAATATTCTTGAAGGACTCACCCATCCAAGAAAACAAGCAAGAACCTATTGGTGAAGTTCAAAAGGATGAAGTGGAACAATCACAACCACTTCCTAAAGATTGGAGATATGCCTCAAATCATCCCAAAGATCTCATAATAGGTGATGTATCAAAGGGGTTAACCACTCGCTCCAAACTCCATTATTTGTGTGGGCATTATGCATTCATATCTCATTTTGAACCCAAAAACATCCTCGAAGCCGAGGGTGACTCATATTGGTTGCTTGCTATGCAAGAAGAGCTCAATCAATTTGAGCGCAACCAAGTTTGGCACCTTATTCCTAGACCCCATGATAGACCAATAATTGGTACTAAGTGGATTTTTAGGAACAAGTTGGATGAGTCAGGAAATGTTATAGGAATAAGGCTAGGTTAGTGGCCCAAGGTTACACTCAAGTTGAAGGAATCGACTTTGAGGAGACCTTTGCACTCGTAACACGGCTAGAATCCATACGGATCACACTAGCTTATGTATCCTATACAAATTTTAAATCAAATAGATGTAAAAAGTGCATTTTTAAATGATTTTATTGATGAGGAAGTATATGTTGAACAACCTCCTGGTTTTGTAGATCATATACATCTAAATTTTGTTTTCAAACTAGATAAAGTATTGTATGGTTTAAAACAAGCTCCAAGAGCTTGGTATGAAAGACTTTCTAGTTTTCTTCTATCAAATGATTTTGTTAAAGGCAAAGTTGACACCACATTATTTACTAAACATGTGGTAATGACATTCTTATAGTACAAATATATGTTGATGATATAATCTTTGGTTCTACTAATGAATTGCTTTGCAAGGAGTTTGAACAAAGCATGCAACGTGAATTTGAGATGTCATTGATGGGTGGATTGAACTATTTTCTTGGACTCCAAATCAAGCAAATGTGTGATGAGATCTTCATATGTCAAGCCAAGTACGCTAAGGAACTCATCAAGAAATTGGGCTTGAAGACTCAAAAATTGCAACACTCCTATGGCTACTACCACCAAGCTTGATAAGGATGACCAAGGTAAGTGTGTTGACATAAAATTATATAGAAGGATGATTGGTAGTTTGCTGTATTTAACGGCTAGTAAGCAGGATATTATATTTAGTGTGTGTCTTTGTGCTAGATTCCAATCTTATCCCAAAGAATCTCATTTAATTGCGGTAAAACGCATTATTCGTTATATTAAGGGCACTATTGGAATGGGTCTATGGTATCCGAAGATCAGAGAATTCTCAATGACGAGTTTTTCAGATGTCGACTATGCAGGTTGTAGAGTGGATAGAAAGAGCACTAGTGGAACTTGTCAATTTCTTGGTAATTGTCTTGTTTCATGGTCTTCCAAGAAACAAAATTCGGTAGACCTCTCAACCGCCGAGGCGGAGTATGTTGCGGTGGGGGCTTGTTGTGCTCAAGTCCTTTGGATGAAACATACTCTCCTTGATTATGATTTACATTATGATCATATAAAAATATTTTGTGATAATACTAGTACTATTCATATGACTAAGAATGCAAATCAACATAGTAAGATCAAGCACATTGAGATTCGATATCACTTCCTTAGAGATCATTTTGAGAAAAGTGATATTGATATTGATTATGTTTCTTCAGATTTTCAACTTGCCGATATTTTCACTAAATCACTTGACTATAATAGATTTTCTTTTATATGTGGTGAACTAAATATTTGTGTTGTTGAATAAGTTTTCTTACTATCATATCCCCTTTTGATGTATGACAAAAAGGGGGAGAAATATGTTGTTTGTTTTGCTATAGTGTTATATGTTGTTTGGTTTTATTTTGGTGTTTTCAAATTTCAACTTTTCAACTTTCAAAAAAATTCTCTCATAATAAATTGTTTATACTTGTTTAATATAGCATTATTTGAGGGAGAGTTTTTACCTCTCCTTTATATCTTGTGTTATAGCTTATATGTTTTGTCATAATTAAAAAGGGGGAGATTGTTGGCCCAAAAGGTTACACTCTCCATTTATATACGTTTTGATGATAACAAAACATATAGAAGCTATTTAGTACTAATAAGTTGTTCTAGAATGAATTTCAAGTTTGTACAAGTCTTAATGGCTTTAAGCATATTGCAAGGTCAATGGCGCTAAAAGCATGTTGATAGGTTGATAGTGCAAGAGGACTCTTTCATAGGAGAGAAGGCTCTAACTCGGCACAACACGGTTCAGAGACTTCTTTCTATATAATTTTTATATTTTAGTTTGTTAAAGGATAGTATATAGTGTTGAAGCTCAAATTTCACACACACACAAAATTGCACTTGTTTTTCAAAATTATTTTTGTCTCTTGTATAAAATATTTCAATAGACCTATTTCAGTATTTACAAACCAAATTTATTGTAGTTTACAAAGTCTTGACAAAAATCATTTTAAAAATATACATATCTTCAAAAAAAATTTCCCAAAATATCTGTTTTGACCTGTTGCGGTCGACCGGACGGTCGACCGGCTCTATTTCAGGTCATAACGGTCGACCGAGCGGTCGACCGCAGTTCTGACCGTTGGGTGCGCGCATGTGTGCACGTTATCCGGCCGACCGGGCGGTCGACTGGACCCCATGTCGGGCGACCGAGCTTCAACCGACTGACTGAACCCAAGTCTCTGTTTGGGACAGTCGACCGGGCGGTCGACCGGGGCCTGCCAACGGTCAAAAGATTTTGAAAACCGGTCGACCGGGTCGGTCGACCGTGAGTGCATTAACAGCCAAACGCCTAGTTTTCTAAACATGTTTTAAAACGTGATTTTATTCTCCAAACGAGGTTTATGGCTGGTGTTGGGTCTTATCTTTCCTGATTAATCAAAATTATTGTTTACCCTTTTATCCCTACCTATATTCTATAAATTGGGGTGGATGGGGTTGAAGAGAATAACAACAACATTTACAAAAGAAACCAAAGCTTGAGTCTTTTGAAAGAAGTTTTTATTCTCAGTTTTTGTGCTCTAATCTCTGATTTTCTCTAAAGTTTTTGAATCAAAACTCTCTTCTACTTTGTTTTATTTTTCACTTACAAACCTTGAGCTTCAATCTTATACATTATTCTCTAGGGTTTTGTAAAGAAAAGTTTTTCAAAAGAGAGTTTGTGGTCTTTTGATCACTAAGTGATTATTGTATTTGTGGCTCCACTACCTCTGGACTAGAGGAGTGTGATTGAGGAGATGGGTACTCCCTAGTAGTTGTAATCCTTTGTGAAAGTTCTAGTGGATCGAAAATCCTTCTGGGTGAAGGCGGGGAGTAGAGCTGGGCTCGAACCTCGAAACAAATCTATGTGTTTGCTATTAGTTTACTTGTGTTATTTACTTGCTTTTCATTCATTCTTATATTGTTGATCTATACTCTCACAACAAGATTGCATTGTGCACCTCAAAATCTTATTTAGAGAAATCACAAGGAAGGAGTTCAGAGCCCTTCACAGGGTATTCGGCTTCTAATCTTGCTTTGAGTGATCATTGCATCATCTTACATTTAAATTTGTGCATTGATTAGCATAATCACCTATTCAATTAATCCGCAAGTAGCCATGTATCGTCTGAACATCAAGCCTGACGCCAAGCCAGTCATGCAATAGCAACGCCGATTTTGTCCAAACATTATGGAAGCTATTGAAGCTGAAGTCCATAAACTCATAGCATGCGGCTTTATACGGGAGGAACAGCATCCATACTTGGTTGCTAACATCATCCTCGTTCTCAAGAAGAATGAAAAAATTCGGATCTGTATTGACTGTCGGGATCTTAATACAGCTTGTCCTAAAGACGAATTCTCTTTGCCCATCACCGATGTCATGATTGACAATACCTACGGATTGGAAAGAATGTCTTTCATGGACGGTTTCTCAGGATATAATCAAATTAAGATGTACCCAGAGGACGAGAAGCATACTTCATTCCGAACACCGTTAGGAGTATATTGTTATACCGTGATGCCCTTTGGGTTAAAGAACGCGGGAGCGACTTATCAGCGGGCAATGAGTATGATTTTTCGTGATTATCTCCGAAAAACGGTAGAATGTTGTGTCGACGAAATTGCTGTCAAAAGCCGCGATAAGAATGACCATCTTCGTGACTTGAGAACGATGTTCGACATAATGCGGGCTCATCAACTGAAGATGAATCCAACAAAATCCTTCTTGAAGGTTTCGAGTGGCAAGTTCCTTGGATTTATTGTTACATCAAAAGGAATTCATCTTGACCCAGACAAAGTCAAAGGCATTCAGAGCATGCATCCACCTAAGAATCTCAAAGAACTTAGAGGCCTGCAAGGTAGACTGGCTTATATCAGAAGATTCATTACAAATCTCTCAAGTCGCTGTCAATCATTCACCCGACTCATGAAAAAGGGTGTCTCTTTTGTATGGGATCAAGCCTGTCAAGAAGCTTATGAGGATATCAAAAGATACCTCATTAAACCTCCGGTCTTGGTGGCTCCTACATCAGGAAAACCTTTCCTGCTTTATGTGAAGCTATGGATTATTCTCTCGGTGCTCTGCTTGCTCAAAAAGATGATAATGATCATGAACAGGCTATTTACTATCTGAGCAGGACTCTAATAGGGGCAGAATCTCGCTATAACCCTATTGAGAAGGAATGCTTAGCTCTTATCTTTGCTATTCAGAAGACACGACATTATTTGGTCGGCCAAACCATACATGTCATTTTCAGAGTGAAACTTTGCGTCTTCTCATGACGAAACCAGGATCACTGAATTCTAGGATTAGCTAAGTAGGCTCTCCTTTTATCTCAGTATGACATGCTCTTTGTCCCTCAGAAGGTGGTTAAAGGCCAGGCACTTGCAAAGTTCTTGGCTGCTCATCCGGTTCCGGAAAGCTCAAAACTTTATGAAGAATTCCGGATGAAGTCTTCGAATCTAATATAACTTCAGAGGATGAAGTTTGGCAGATGTTCTTCGATGGAGCATCACGAATAGGTCCTAAAGGCAAGATCATTGTCGGTGTGGGGGTTGTCTTTATCTCACCGCAAAACCATGTCCTTCCTAGGGTGTTTTCTCTGACAGAATCATGCTCCAACAATGTGGCAGAATACAATGCTCTACTCATCGGTCTTCAGCTCACTCACAAAATGGGGGTACACTACCTTGAAACTTATGGCAATTCAAGAATGATTGTCAGTCAGGTTAAAGGCGAATATGAGGTCCGTCATGAAGATTTGATACCTTATTATCACGCAGTCATCAAAATGGCTAATTTATTTGATGGATTTTACATCGGTCACGTGTCTCGATCCCAGAACACTAGGGACGATGCTCTGGCTGCATTAGCAACAATGCTAGCCTTACCAGACGACACCAAGTATCACCTTACAATGGCAACTCGACACCTTATTTGCTCTAAACATATGTTCAGAACCAAAGAGGCCTATAACATCTCGACCGATCTTGAACCAAGAGATTAGCGATCTTCCCTCATTGACTATGCTTTGCATGGTTTGCTGCCAGACGACCTTAAAGAAGCAGCATCTATTAGACAAAGGTCTCTCCGTTTTTACTATGATCCAACACTGAAGACACTATACCGTCGTTCATACGACGGTATCCTCCTCCGTTGCCTTTCCAATTTAGAGGCACATGAAGTGCTCAAAGAAGCACACGATGGCATATGCGGAGCTTACCAGTCGGGTCCAAAACTCAAGGACCGATTACACAGGCTTGGGTATTATTGGCCAACCATGATAGCCGATGCTATCCAATAGGCACAAAGGTGTAAGGCCTGCCAAATTCATGCGAACTTCGTACATCAGCCTCTAGAGTTGCTCCATCCAACTGTTGCCTCGTGGCCATTTGAAGCGTAGGGAATCGATGTTGTACGGCCAATCAGCCCCTCTTTAACAAAAGGTCACCGGTTATCTTCGCAATAACCGATTACTTTACAAAGTGGGCAGAAGTTATACCATTGCTAGAAGTTAAACCTTCTAACGTGGTTAATTTCATCAAACACCATGTCATCCATCGATTTGGTGTCTCTAGGCGGATCATCCATGATAACGTTCCCCAATTTGCAAGCCAGGTATTCTATCGGTTCTGTGATAAGTACCAGATTTAGAATGTGGCATCAACTGCTTATAACCCTGCCGCTAATGGCTTGGCGGAAGCATTCAACAAGATAATCATTAAGCTACTCAAAAAATTTATTTCATCAAATAAGCGAGACTGGAATGAGAAGTTTAGTGAATATCTTTGGGCCAACCAAACCACGGTTTGGACCCCGACAGGTAATACACCTTTTTCCTGGTATACGGGTGCGAAGCAGTCATACCGTTAGAAATCCAGATGCCGTGATTACAAGTCTCTTTGATGACTAAGATGACAACGGAGGACAACGATCGGTTGCGACTCCAAGAGCTCGAAGACTAGATGAGAAGCGATTTCATGCTCAGCAACACATTGAGTTGTATCAAGCTCGGATCTCAAAAGCCTTCAATAAGAAGGTTAGCAAAGAGTCTTTCAGAAAGGAGATTTGGTTTTAGCCGTCAGACGACCGATGATCATGACACATAAAACCAAAGGCAAATTTCAGCCCAAATGGGAAGGACCGTTTCTAATAGAAATAGTCTATTCAAACGGGGCATATCTCCTTATGACTTCTGATGGTGACTTACTCATGATGCCGATCAACAGCAGGTTCTTAAAGAATTATTATCCTTGATAGGATCCTTCGCATGATCAAGTTAACATTACACCTCTGATCAAGACCTTCAAATTAGGATCACACGGAAGACATGTCTACTCCTTTAATCACCAACTCACCTATAGAGTGAAAAACCAAGGGAAGCATCGCGTTACTCGGAGTAACAAAATAATCCAATGTCTCTAACGGCTAAGGATAGAGGAAAATGTTGGCCTTTAATCCCAATATAAGTCCTTGACAACTCATCATGCTGAGGGGAATAGCATGGCTAGACCGACCCAAACGGCACTTGGTAAAGGCATATCAAATCTATTGATAGCTGAGAATTTGCTAAAAATCCTAGGGACCTGTTCCCATTTGATTCCCTCTCCAAAATCACTTACCAATTCCTCTCCATGGAATGGTAAGACCACATAGAAATGTATTCATATCCCTTGCGAAATGATGAGTCTAACCTATCATGTTAACATTAAACCTCTGATAGCAAAACTCTAATCTACTCCCCAATGGATAAAACTAACATTCCCAGTAAATAAACCCCGCTTGTCATTCTCTTCAACAAAATGACAGGTCCACTCAAATTACTGTTATGTTCAAGCACCTCCAACAATAAATGAATCCTTGTCAAGTTAACATCACACCTCTAGCAAGTTGCTTTACAAATCCCCATGAAGTTCTCTGACATATGATCTATGGGACTCATTTCCTAACTCCCAGCAAGTTTTTGATAAACTCCCCTCAAAGTCTATAAGTCCTCAGTAGACTTTTCTGATTGTCACGTTAACAATATACCTCTGACAATTTCTTTCAAATAACATCCGAAGGAGATATCAAAATCCCCATGGAGTTAATAATCAAGTCATATTTCCCCCAGTGGAATTATTTCTTTGTCATCATGTCTAGTTCGTCACCTCTGAATAACAAAATTTCGAGCTTGGTGCTTCTCAATCGGTTATGTCCATGTTACCTCTGAATCGACAGATAGACAAGTCTCATCTTTCAATCCAGTAGGGACTATTTTTTTGTCATCATGTCTAGTTCGTCACTTCTGAATGACAAAATTTCGAGCTTGGTGGCTTCTTAATCGGTTATGTCCATGTTACCTCCAAATCGACAGATAGCCAAGTCTCATCTTTTAGTCCAATAGGGACTATTTCTTTGTCATCATGTCCAGTTCGTCACCTCTGAATAACAAAATTTCAAGCTTGGTGGCTTCTCAATCGGTTATGTCCATGTTATCTCTGAACCGATAGATAGCCAATTCTCATCTTTCAGTCCAATAGGGACTATTTCTTTGTCATCATGTCTAACTCGTCACCTCTGAACAACAAAATTTCGAGCTTGGTGACTTCTCCATCGGTTATGTCCATGTTACCTCTGAACCGACAGATAGCCAAGTCTCATCTTTCAGTCCAGTAGGGACTATTTCTTTATCATCATGCCCAGTTCATCACCTCTGAACGACAAAATTTCGAGCTTGGTGGCTTCTTAATCAGTTATGTCCATGTTACCTCTGAACCGACAGATAGCCAAGTCTCATCTTTCAGTCTAGTAGGGACTATTTTTTTGTCATCATGTCCAGTTCATCACCTCTGAATGACAAAATTCGAGCTTGGTGGCTTCTCAGTCAGTTATATGTTGGCCCAAAAGGTTACACTCTCCATTTGTTTAGAGTTTTGATGATAACAAAACACTTAAGAGCTATATTGGTACTAATAAGTTTGTTCAAGATGAGTTTCAGGTTAGTAATATTTTGAAGGCCATTGTTTAGCTTTTGCAAGACTTTCTAGGTTCATGGAGCAAATAAGGAAAATGGCACAAGAAGGAATGTTCATAGAAGAAAAGGATCTAGCATGACATTGCATGGCTGAAGACTTCAGTTTGGCTCAAGAGACTTCATTAGTTTTGTTTTTAGTTTTATAGTTTTGTTAAAGAATAGTGGATAGGTTGAAGCTCAAATACACACACATAAATTCAATACGTTTTGTTTTTGATTGAATCGGTTTTAGATTTCAAGTACATATATCGGTTTTGGATTTGAACCAGTTTTAATTCTGCTGATTTGCTTGACACCTTTTTACTTTTCTTACCATAACGTGTTATTCTTATATTCAAATAATATGATTCAACTTGCATTTTAAATATAACTTTCAGATCTAAATTTCTTATTCAATAATCATTTTCAGATTCATATTTTAAAGATGTCAAATATTTGGTTGAACTCTGTTCTTATTCTGAAAACAGCTTACAGTTTCTGTTTTAACACCTGTCAGTGTTTTATTAATAACTTTCTCATCCAAACTGATATTGAGTTGATTTCAGTTGCATTAAAAAGAAGACTTAAAGATATACAAATTATGTTCTACCTTATTCTGAATTCGAACATTTGCAGTCTGAAAAATGTGCTCAAAGTTGACCAATCTGCCAGATTGGCAGTAAAGGCTAATTTTCTGGAGGCTGATTTTAAACATGTTTTCAAATTGTGTTTAAGTTTAAATAAAACGTGGTTAGCTGTATTAGAGGGTCAATTTCTTCCTCTTATATTCAGGTAAAACTTTTCTATGTTTACTCTTCCTCAATCCTATATAAAGGGGTCATTAGGGTAGAGTTTTTCACAACAAGCATTGGCAAAAATATTCAAAGTTTTCAAAGGCTTTCAAAAGAGTTTGGTCCTTGGTTTTTGTGCTGAAGAATCTCTCATCGCTGAAGTTTTATTTTTTAAACTCTCTGAATTTCATTTTCTTTTTCCACTTACAATATTTGAGCTTCAATTCTAATCATTGTTCTATAGGGTTCTTGTAAGGGAAAGAGGCTTTTGCAAAAGAGAGTTTGTGGTCTTTTGATCACCAAGAAGTACTTGTGTTCGAGTTTGTAGAGTTGGGTACTCCGGTGTGATTGTAACTCTTTGTGAAGTTATAGTGGTTAGAAATTCTTCTGGGTGAATGCGGGCATGTAGAGCTGGGTGCTTGAACCTCAGAAAAATTCTCGGTGTTTGCGTTTAGTTTACTTGCTCTTATCTCTTGCATTATATTCTTTGCTTAAATTACTTGCTTGTATGTAATTGCAATTAATTTTTAAATTTCGCATTAAGTTCACTAGATTAGCATTATCAGCTATTCACCCCCCCTCTAGGTGATTTCAATTGGTATCAGAGCCTACGCTCCTGATATTAGGTTTAACCGCCTAGGAGTGAGATCTTGGTTTTTTAGTCTACATTTGTATTTTTATTTGCACACATTTAGTTTGCACTCATGGATAGCCCTCCTATGTTTGACTTTTCTAGACATGATATTTGGAAGGCCAAGATGAGTTGTCATTTAAAAAGCCTAGGACATCTAGTTTATCAAGCCACTACCAAAGAATCCTTTCCCAATGATAGCAAACATAGAAAGGCCAATGCATTAGCCCTTAAGACACTTAGAGCATCTCTTAATAAAGATCTATTACATGTATTTGCTCACTATGATTCAGCTTTTGCAGTTTGGAGCATCTTGGCTTCTCCCGAGCTGCCAAGGATCATCAATAAGTTGAGGAGATCTAGGAGAGACAAGTCCGACGAGCATTGCCTCATAGTCTAAGGGAATGACTCCCTTGAGGTACAATCGGAATCTCTACTAGATGATAGCTCTAGTTCCAATTTTTATCGGTGTTTAGAAGTTCAAACTTTAAATATGGAACTTGCTACGAAGCTTGAAAATTTTTTAGAAAAACATGATCTTTTGAAAAAGAAAAATTTTGAACTAAAAGAAGAAATGAAGGATTTGTGTTCGAATTTTGAATTGATTTTGTAAGAGAAGGAAGAGATTACTAGTGAACGTAACTCACTTAAATCTCAACTTGACCTTGCCCTAAAGGAAAATGAATTTTTGAAAAACAAAAATGATTGTGATGATGTTGTGAAAAATAATGAGATTTATCTTCAAAATTGGATTTTATTTTAAAAGATAACCATTCTTTGAAAAATGAAATTGATTTCATTACTAAAGAATTAGATCTTGTTTTAAATAAAAATAAATCTTTGAAAAAGGATATAGATAATCATGTTTGCCATGCTAGTATAGTTTCTTCATCTAGCACATCTATTGCATGCTCCACTTTATCTTTAACTATTGAAAATGATATAAATGTTTCGAAGAAAAGTGTTGATTGTTTGGGCTCCTCTTTGAGCCATTGTGCCATGAACCACGCACGCTTGGAATCCTTGGTTCGAAAGAAACAAGTTCCATCTTTGCATGCACACCCTCCACGGCATACACATACTTCCCACGGTCACCACCATCACATGTATGCTCATGTGTACACATGTACACATTGTGCATGTAAGGGCCACCTTGCTAGATTTTGTTATGATCGTATATATTATGAAAATTTAGCAAATAATGTTGTTTGGGTTAGGAAAGGTACTAACCCCTATGGACCCAAAAGAAAATGGGTACCAAAGACCACCCGAATGGTTTTTGATGTAGGTGTGGGCTCTCGCATCACGTGAGAGTGGCGATACCTTGAAGTGATGCGTTCCGTGCCTAAAGAAAAATAATTTGAATGCATCACTTTCATGAGGAGTTTGGTGGGAGGACAATCTTGGTTTGGAGAACTAGAGAGGTGCCTTCATCGGTTTTGGTATCAATCTCTAACTCCCGTTTATATTTGCATACTCTTCATGTCTTTAATTCATAGCATGTTTTGATGTTTATTGATTGTTATGATTATGCCATGTTAGTTAGATTAGTGATATACTTGTTAGTTATTTTGAGACACCCATGTTTTAAATGGACTTATCTTTGTGTTCTCACCTTGTTTTCAAACTAATATGTATGTCCTAGATTTAGTGCATGTGCATATACATAATGATCATATGGATATTTATGATTTTTGTTTTGATGCCTCATGTTCTGATTAGTATGTTAAATGCCATGATTATTAGATCATTGACATGCATGTATAGCTTTTGAATTCACCCATGTTTATATTAACCCATATGTTGTGTTCTCACCCTTATTTAGCTATCATGTCTATCATAGTTCTAATCTCATGAGGATTTACATGATGATCATTTTATGATTATTTATGTTTTGTTTTATGCTTCATGTTCTGAATATATGTTTAGATGTTAGTTTTCATTAAAACTAGGATATATACTTGTACATGTAGTGGGTCACGAATAAATTTTATTATTTGTTTGTGCTTGAACGCTCTTTTGTACCCATTATATGTGCTAGTATAGTCTAGTTTTGATGATTCATGCATTCTAACTTGTATTCCCTATTTTGGATATGTTTTATGATCTTGTGTTTTAACTTCATGTATATGTCTATTTTACCAAACTTTAAAATATACATGTATACCCTTTGAGTCATTTGCTTTTCATGCAAATCGTTATTATGGACTTAAATTGTGTTTAGGGATATGTATGTATACTTCTTGTTTTGTCAAAACATATATATGCCTTGAAGTATGAATTGGGTTTAATGAAAATTTAGTTTTGATGAGTCTCATGTTTTCATGTTTAAAGGAATACCTTAATTGAGCTTAAGTGCATATTTTCACGATAGTGTGTTTCACATTACACTTGTACACTCTCCTTATTTGATGGTTTCTCATGATTTTGTTTTCATGAGTATGATATGTGCTATATAGATTTTGAGTGTTTTTAGTGCCATGTGATTTACATGTGTTTCATGAAAAACAAGTTTGTTTTATTCCTTGCTTGAAGGATGTAACACCCCATCCTCAGAATACGTACTCAGATGCGTACCCTGTTTTTTTTTAAAATACTTTGTTATTTTCATTTATTATTTTCTTTTATTTATTTCTCTTACAATGACAGTACTACATGATTTAATCTCTCTGGTACTCAGATTGGGTCAATTTTAGTTTTAAACACTATTTCCCAATATTTAGATTTTTCATGATTTTTCAGATTTTTTCTTAATTATTTTTATAAACACCCTAAAATCGGGATTAATCGGTACCACTGGTTTATTCCTGGATTTTCATTTACAAATGGAGTCAAATTTGGAGAAACCGTTTTTCCATATTTGCTTAGAATAATATTTACTATCTTAATTCTTTTTTTGAGAATTTTCAGAATTTATCAGATTTCTGCCAGATTTAGTGTCGACCTATATTGGCGGCCGATTCCAAGATTTTTAATTTAAAAACTATAAATAATTTCTTGAAACGAATTACACCATGATTCTTAAAATAATATTCTTGATTTTTGAGAATTTTTGCGGGTCGTTCCGAGATACTTGATTTTCGGACGATTTCGGTATTTTTCCGAAAGTTTTCCGCATCCGCAACCGAATCCCGGGAATCCGCCACTCTAATTATTTTCACTTTTTCTTCCAATAGAATATCTTCTTTTTTTCATTTTCTTTTCCTTTTCCTTTTTCTTTCTTTCCTTTTCCTTCCACCAAATTCTCCATTCTTCCAATACTTTCTACAACTTTCCACCAAAAATATCTTCTCCTTCCACCAAAAATATCTTCTCCAAATATCCCAAACCACTCAAATCCCTCTCCCATCACCATGGCCGGCCAAGAGACACATCACCTCTCCATTTTTTCAAAAACCCCCTCTCTAAATATTTATTTACATCACCTTCACAAATCCAATTCCTATATAAATCTTTCCTTCTTCATTTCACTTCATTTTTCTCTTCACCAACACCTTAACCACCACCAACTCCTCCTTCATCTCCACCACAACCACAACCACTACAACTCCTCTAACTCCCTACCTTCATCTTCTTCCTCCTCCATCTCCAATTAAACCATCACAACTTCAACCACTCAACCAAAGTCTCCGCCTTCTCCTTTACCTTTTCCAAAACTACCACTACAACAAAACCTCTCCACAAACCACCACCCCATCATCGTCTCTAAGGGCCGGCCACCTCCTTTGGATTGGGGCCGAGCTCTTCTTCATCGGTAACCCCTCCGGTGATTATTCCGGTAATCATTATGGTGAGGCTTACAACGACAACAACTAACATCACCATTACCCTACTATTTTCCACCACCATCTTCACTTCCACCATTAATTTCACCATCACAACACCACCTCCATCTCCACTACTTCCACCTCCAAACATCACCTCCTTCACTTTCTTTTTACTCCACCAAAATCCATCTTCTTTATCAAATACCACCACCAACAACAAATACCACCACCAACAAAATCACCTTCCCTTTCCTCTCCTCCTCCCTCTCCTTAGGGCCGGCCACTCCTAGGCCACCACCAAGGGGTGGTGCACCACCCTAGGGCCGGTGGCCACCCAAAGGCCAAGCCCCCTTTCCTTCACTCGCTTGGTATTTTCCTCTCCCGGGGAATCGGACGCGCAAAGCTTCAAAAGTAGCGTTTTAGGCGAGTGATTTTCCTCGCCAGAAAATAGACTTGTATTAAAATCATTATTATGTTGTCCTTGGTAGCAGTGCGATGTGGTTGTACAGGTGTGTGTGTTGTAATCTGTGGATATGTCCCGGACTGATATATTGTAATGCTTGTAATAGGATAAAACAACTCGTGCGACCATTCAGCCTCCGGTCTCTCACCATCTCGAAAGAAAGGTGATTGGGACCGTCAGGTTACTCAGCTCCATCTGGTTAGCATACTTAGCGCTCAGTGCTTTATTCACTAAATCCGTCCAGGCAAGTTACTACCGGACCTTCCACTCGTATTCTAAAAACGAGTCGTCTCGGTAACCTCGCCAAGCGTATTAGTGTCTTAACTCTGTTCGCTACCTGTGCCTCCAGCATACTCAGCTCCACTTGGTTGTATCACTTGTCAACCGATATGTTACCACCCGACATACTACTACCAGATAATTGCCCCTTGTTATTACATGACTTGTCACTTGACGAATATCACCCCCTTGTCATGCTATCACTTGACACCCAGCATGATACACTTGACTCTTATGATTATCACGACTACGGGAATGATGACCTGACATCTTGATTTCTACCTAATATATTATAGTACATACTGTACTCCTGAGATACATGTATTCCTGACTTGTTCTGCTCATCCCCGGAATTTGATAAATACATAATAAATTATAAAAAGGAACAACTTGTATCGGGTCGGGGGAAACTCGCGGCTATCAATCTATGTTCGTGTTTACAGTGGTATTAGGCATGTTGTGCAACTAAAACTTCCGGTCTGACCTGTGGGCCTCCAGGCGACCGAGGGGAGTGCTGGCTCCCTCCTTCCTGGTACCATCTTGATAAGGGCATTCTATAAGACCCTCCTGTAGGCCTTGCGGCCGGTTCCATATACCAGCAATGGAACGTCCTGGACCGTGGTCCCGGGCATGTACGGGACCCACTGTAAACATTGTTCGTTGATACCACCGCTGGTTTCCAATAACAGCCTCAACTTACTCAGCTGTGGATGTATGTGAAGTAGGACGCTATGGCACATACCTAGACATATGAGTAAGATGAGTAATAAGATTAAGCTTTCTTCTCAGCATAGGCTGACTAGTCTCGGTACCTTTAGTACCCAACTTTTCCTTATAGCTCGCGGGATTTTCCTTCAGCTCGTGAGCATCTTGTATTCATATTGTAAATTTTACTTTTGTACCCAGCTGTGATATAAGATATATGTAATAGTATATCACACTCGGTGATAACTTTGTAAATTGTACTCCTCATGTTGGAATATGTATAAATACTACGTATTGTCGTACTATGATTCTTGCCTGTACTGATGCTTAGCGTATATACGTGAGGGTATCTCTGACCTGTGTATATACGTTGCAGTAACGTCTCCGTACCCGCCGGATCGGGGCGTTACAGGTTGGTATCAGAGCCTAGGCTCTCACACCTACAGTACAATCAAGCAGCAAATTAATGGAATATTAATTTGCAATTGCTATGCATGAGTCTCAGTTATACAATCCAACTACAATGTACAAAGTTATCTATTCCTTCCTGACTCCTTTCCTTATGTCCTAAAATCCTTCTATCTTTTCATTTTCCAGTCATCATTTTATCAACTTAAAGATGGATAGAAGGACAGGGCGTAACAGTTACGGACAATCATCCGGACAATTACCAAATGGACCCACGGGAGAAAATGCTGATATTCTGAGGGTTATCCAGAATATGATGGAGAATCAACAACAGCAGACAGAACTCCTTCGGCAAGGATTAACAACTCCTAAGGAACAAAGGCCGGGAATGTATCAGACTTTAGGCGGTTGCAGCCGGCAATATTCACAGGAGGAGAGAGACCACTAGATGCCGAACAATGGCTGATCGACACCACAGATCTCTTGAACGCAGCCCAGGTCCCAAAGAAAATCAGGTAGAGGTTGCCAAGATTCAACTAAAAGATGTGGCCAGGACCTGGTGGCTAGCTGAAGAAGCAAGACTGGAGAAACCCATCACTTGGGACCAGTTTTCTAAGAGCTTTTATAATAGATTCTTCCCTACCACAGCTCAGAGAGAGATGGAAGAACAGTTCATCCGACTTCAGCAATGGAACCGGTCTGTGGATGATGATTAGTAGTAAAAAAAGCATAATTGTCAACATATTTACCATCACATTTGCACATTTGTTCATATTATAATGCACATTTATTAATATTTTGTTATTTAATGTGTGCAGGCCTCGAATTATTATTTTAATAATAAATAAAGCTTAAAAGAGCCAAAAGCCCAGATCCAAGCCCATGTTTGAAGCCCAGGTGCAAAAGCGCAAATATCAATTGTCAAAGTGCAAATATACAAGGGCTAAAGTTGCAATTATTAAAGATGAGGGAAGGATAGAATTCTATCCAACCCTAAACTCTTGCAGGATGAGCATAAAAGCCAAAGATAAGAAGGAAATTCGTGGATAAAAGATTTGGGATATTTGAGATCATGGTAACTTGATTTCTAAGTTATCTCGAAATCCCAAGATGAAGAGCCAGGATCACACTTCCAGAAGCAAACGCCCAGATGAACGGATCGGGAGAGGCCACGCGCCAAAGCGCGTGGCCAGAAGAGCCAGTTTTGCCGCAAACTTGCGGCAAAAACTAGGATTTTGCGGCAATTTAGATGAGATCAGTTTCCAGTTTTTGTGGGCAGGTTTATCCAGGACTCTTCGGCCTTCTGCACCTATAAATATCCCTGCAGGCGCAGCAGAGGGGGCATTCAGAGACGTATTAGGGTTTTCTTTTAGCTATTTCTCTTTAAATTTCAAGCAAGTTGTAATTTTTATTTCAAGCACATTGTGGAAGAAGGAGCTTGTATTTGGGAGACGTTCATCGAATAAAGGTTACCTTTTTCCTATTTAATTTTCTGCTATTTTTAATTTTATTTGTGATCTCTCTGGTTTTCTTTTAATCTGTGATCTCTTCTGGTTTTCTTTTTCTTTGCTTCTTTGCAATCTTTCATATTAAATAAAATAAAAAAAGTAAATAAATTGAAAGAAAAAAAAAGAATGATGATGAACTAATTTCCTTTAGTGGTTTGCTGAGATTCTTAAAGCAACCCTAGAGCTGTTAAGATTTGATCGGATGAGGACATCTCTAGAAACCCTAGGTTTAATAATAACTTTTCTTGAAGATCAAACAAATAACTAGACTTCTTAATCTAGGATGCATATTAAAAAGACCCTTCATGACTTCAAACTTAAGAACTAGGACAGCCTAACTTTAAGATTAATCTTCTATTAAGCTGTACCTAGATGTTAGGATGAACCATAGTTTGGTTTTAAGTAATGTAACTTTGTTAGAGTCTAGTATTGGTTTTTCTTGCTTGAATTAGTCTTAAAAATCTAGGGTAAATTACATATACTTCAATGTGATGATCAATCTCCTTAACTTACAATAGGGTTGTGGTAGAAGATCAGCAAAGCCACATCTTTCATATTATATATCTCAAATCTAATCACTTCTTCTCTTATTTTGAAGTTAAAGAGGAATCGGGTCGAAAATCTTGCATCGCATCCTTCACTGAGGATCACGACCCGCTTGAGCCCTTGCTACAGCGGATTCGCATTGAGACTAAGAAATCTGAACTTTAATTCTTTTTATTCTTAAAATCTCAATCAAAATTTTGGCGCCGTTGCCGGGGAAGGAACGGCACGATTTCCTCAATCTAATCATTTTTTATTTTCTGTTTGCAGATACAGGGAACAGGAAAAAAAGCAGCAGCGAGGACATATTGCAACCCTGTGCCTCTGCCCTAGAAGGCAGAGCACTTGGGCCTACTCCTTTGCCGCAGATCCGCGGCAAAAGCCGCAGAAACGCGGCAAGAGTAGTTAACTACTCACAGAAATTTCTGCAGGTTGCTTTGCATTGCAAAAATCTGCTTACTGCTGTGATTATTTTTCTCTGTGATCACTCTGCAACTGCTAATTAATAACATTAACCCATTTGTTGAAAAAAAAAAATTTTTTAGACTCTTGCATTTAGGACGCGTGTCTATTTACATTTTTTTTTAATTCTGTTGAAGAGTGCTGGCGACAAGGTACGTTTGCATAGCATATAGATTAGGAAACACTCTTGGTTGTTTACTGCTTTCTTGAGTGATTACTTTTCTACCGCTTTACACGTACACTAATTCATCTTAAGGGCATAACCCATAAGCAAGATAAGGTGGGGATTTCATCACCCTTCCTTGGCCCAAAAATCATATCCGTCACACTCACAACCCTAACTTTAATTAAAATTTGACTAGACGTTGGCCCTAGGTTAACTCGGACTCAATAGGAGATTGACCGAAGAAGGAAAATGTTCGAAATTAACCCTTGTCAAATCGGTGTCTAGGCAGGGGATTGAGGGCCGAAAGCCCGAAGAACGGTGGTTATTTAATTAAGGAACGTCTCTAACGGAAAACCTCCCACCGGTCTTGCCACCTACCTGGCCGATTAGCTTGTGGTTAACGTCGACAATAGACCTCCTAAGGACAGTCTAAAGTTAGGAGTCGTCTAGGTCAAGGATAACCCTAGATTAGGATTTTTGATTGTTTTTCTTTTTTATTGATTGATTGGGTGAACTTGTTTGCTGATTGTGCATGTCCGCTTGGTCGAGAGACCCACTTACATCCAGGCTAACTAGAACTGTTGGCCAAGGTTACAATCAACCCATGTTTAGTGTATTTTGATGATTACAAAACATATTAGTTATTTGTACTAATATTATTTGTTGTTTAAGTGTGTTTCAGGTTTATTATCATACTAGAAGTACTCTCACTCATATACAAAGTTTTTGGACTCAAATACAAGCTATTGGACTCAAGACAAGTCAAATTGGGCTCAAATTGCAATATTGAAGATCAAGAGAAGATAGCTCAAGTTGAAGTCTTGAAGACCTTTGTAGTTTGTAAGTTTAGTTTTGTAAAGATAGAATATGTGAAATTTGGCTCTAGGATTTGCACACACATTTGTTTGTATGATTCTATGTTTTCAAAATATTTATTTCTAGGTTTATGCCTTAGTTTATACATACATGTACCCAAAGCTTTACATCTTCAAAAACTTGTTTAAATACATGTATATAAACTATTTTCAGCATAAAACTTAGCTTCAGATTTTTAAAGATTTTATACAAAATTTTCCATCTTAAAATCTGCCCAGAAAAACAGTTTTCCAGGCAGACCGGTCGACCGGCCCAGTCGACCGGCTGCTGTGTCCGGGCATGCACAGGCTGTGCATGTCTGTCGGTCGACCGGACCTACATACCGGTCGACCGAAATTTGAAGTCTGCTCTCTGTATCTTTCCGGTCGACTGGGTCGGTCGACCGGTAGAAGGAAACTGTGTTTCCTCTCTTGTGATCGGTCGACCGGCAGTCGACCGGAGCCACAACGGCTCTTTTGCCAGCAGAGTCCCGGTCGACCGGCAGTCGACCGGTAGGCCTGCAACACCTCCAACGGCTCTTTCCTCTTTGGGCTGTTCTGAAAAACTGTTTTATTTTCTGTTTTAACAGACTTTTAGAGGGTTGTTGGGGTGCTTTTGCAGGTGATATTAGCTGGAAAAATCAGAGTTTTTAACCTATTCTCTCCCTATAAATAGTGGGAAATAGGCCTTAGTTATTAACCAAGAAAAATACAAGTTTTCATTGTTTTTCAAGAGAAAGAGAAAAATAGTTTAAAGCTTTCATTTCCATTCTTTTAAGTTTGATTTTTCAGTTGTTGTTTGATTCTTGATATCACTCTACAACTGAAGCTTTTCTCACAAACACTTCATAGAGCCAAAAATTTCATATTCTTTCTATAGGTGAAGTTGTAAAAGTGTGAGAGTGTTTGTAAAAGAGAAAGAGTGTTGTGGTCTAGTTGAGATCACAAATTTGTAATCCTTTGTTCTTGTGGAGACAAGTTCCTAAGGGGAATTTCTTTGTAAGGTGAAGCTACGGGCTTGAGGTCTTTGGAGGCCTAACTTGTACGGGATCCTAAGGGGATAGTGGAAACCCTTCACGGAGGTGAAGGCGGGGACTAGAGCTACGGGCTCGAACCTCGAAACAAATCACCTTGTTTGCGATTGGCTTGGCGTTCTTCTTGCTTAATTTCTTGCTTTAAATTACTTCCAATCTATAACTTGTGAACTAACTTTTATTTGTGCTATCCTTACTTGTTTATTTTACTTGCTTTCAATATTTCTTGCTATATTACTTGTGTGCATTTCATCATCGCATTTCATACTTGGAATTGTTCGATCACACCTCAATACAACACGGTTGCATTGCGCACCTCTAACCCATTTAAGGGGAATTGGGAGGAAGGAGTTCAGAACCTCGCAAGGGGTATTCGGCTCTTAGTCGTGTTTTGAGAGATCGTTGCATCACTCACTTAAGTAAAATTGAAAAAGAGCATTAGATTAGCAATTACACCTATTCACCCCCCCCCTCTAGGTGTATTTCAATTGGTATCAGAGCTTGGACTCTAGGATTTGGCTTAACAACCTTAGAGAGATCCTTATATTGCTAATCACTTCATTCATTTCCACATAGTAAACATGGCCGATGGAATTAAGACCCCACCTAAGTTTGATGGACTTAACTTTCCCATATGGAAGGTTAAGATGACCGTTTTCTTGCAATCTCTAGGTAGTCGAGTTGCAAAGGCCGTGACTAAACAATTTAGTGTACCCCCCGGTGATGAATCTACTTGGTCCGAAATTGAGACCAAGGAGTTTGATGCCAATGCTAGGGCTCATTATGCACTCCTACAAGCCCTCAATGATGATGACATAGCTAGAGTCATCCATTGCAAATCCGCCTATGAGATTTGGACCCATTTGCTAGTAACACATGAGGGGACATCACAAGTGAAGAGGGCCAAGATAGACCTTCTTCGGTCCCAATATGAAAATTTTTGCATGCAAGAGAATGAAACCATAGATGATATGGTTACTAAGTTTACAAAGATTACTAATGGTCTTGCTTCTCTAGGTGAAGAAATCAACAATGACCAAAGGGTGAGGAAGATCATCCGGGCTCTTCCTCCATCATGGGAAGTGAAAGCTACAACATTGAAGGAACTCAATGACAAAGATGAGATTGAGCTCATTGGACTCATTGGGAACTTGAAGACCCATGAGATGGAGAGAAAGGCAAGGGAGGACATGGCACCTACCAAAAAGAAGACCATTGCCTTCAAAAGTCATGCTACCTACTCCGACGAAGATGACGAAGAAGAAGATGACGAGGAGCTCTCACTTCTAGTCAAAAATGTCCGGAGGATGTACAACAAGGCAAAGTACCAAGGAAGGAGGAGATGGCAAGGAGGCAAGGAAGAAAGGAAGATCATTTGCTTTAATTGCCAAAAGCCGGGACACATTGTAGCGGAGTGTCCGGACCAAGTGAAGCCATCTTCATCCAAGAAGCCATACAAAAAGAAGGCTATGAAAGCAACATGGGATGACGAAAGTGAATCCGAGGAGGAGATCGACACCGCCAATATGTGCTTCATGGCAAATGAGAGCACAAGCAAGGTAACCCCCTCAACTCTTCTTGATGATGATTTATCCATGGATGAGCTAGGAGAAGCTTTTATGGAACTTTCTAGTAATTATGATTTCTTAAAGAAGAAATATTTAAAAATGAAAAAGGACAATGAATCACTTAATATTCAAATTGTAAATCTTTCTAAAGAAAATAATGATTTACATTCTTCTTTAGTTTCCACTAAAAATGATTTTGAAAAATATAAGATTGCTTGTAAAGGAAAGACCCCATTTGTAGACTCTAATGAGATTGCCATGCTTAAGGAAAGATTAGACTCATTAGATGTTGTTTTGAAAAAGTGTAGTGAATTTGATAAGAAGAAGATGGAGAATATGTTTCCTAAGAAACAAGCTCCTAAGAAAAATATTCATCATGCTCATGCTCATGCTCATGTACATGCTACACAACCTATGCATCATGGTAAACCCCCAAAGCATGCTCACACTTCACATACACACCATGCATTCATGTATAGAAAAGTGTATTCATGTTCACATTGTGGACGGAAAGGACACTTAGCTAATTTTTGTTATGATAGACTAAGTGCATCACATCATAATGTTTGGGTTCGTAACACTAACTTTCAAGGACCCAAGAAAGTTTGGGTACCAAAGTCAACCATTGTTTTAAATGATGTAGGTACTTTCCAAAGCTCAAAGACGTAGAGGTTTATGGTATCTTGATAGCGGTTGCTCAAGGCACATGACTTGGGACATCAACAACTTTGCAACCCTATCAAGATATCATGAAGGTGGCACCGTCACCTTCGGAGATGACGCCAAGGGTAAAATCATCGGTATTGGTAATGTAAAACTTGGCACCTCTCCTTTAATTGAAAATGTAGTTTTAGTTGATGGCCTCAAGCATAATCTCTTGAGTGTTAGTCAACTTTGTGATAAAGGTTTTGATGTTGTTTTTGATAATGTTTCTTGTAAAGTGATTGATAGAACTTCTAATGTTTGTGTATTTTCCGGTTTTCGTGAAAGCAATGTCTATATGATTGATATGTTAAATATGTCTTGTAATATAACATGTTTAAAAGCCCTCGATGACGACTCTTGGTTGTGGCATAGGAGATTAGGCCACGTTTCATTTGACCATATTTCTAGGCTTAACTCTAAGGAAATGGTGAAGGGTATTCCTTCATTGAACTTTGAAAAGGACCGAGTTTGTGACGCATGTCAATTGGGAAACAAACTAAGTCCTCATTCAAATCAATTAAGGATATCATGTCATCACGTCCATTAGAGCTAATCCACATGGACTTATTTGGCCCAACTCAAACCAAAAGTTTAAGTGGGAGTAGATTTGCTTATGTTTTAGTAGATGATTTTTCGCGTTTTACTTGGGTTTATTTTCTTGAACACAAAGTCAAACCTTTTCACATTTTCAAGCCTTTAAGAAAAGAGTTGAAAAGGAAAATGACTCCTCAATAATTAAAATAAGAAGTGATAGAGGAGGTGAGTTCATTAACCTTCCCTTTACCACTTTTTGTGAGGAACATGGAATAAAACATGAACTTTCTTGTCCTAGAACTCCACAACAAAATGGAGTAGTTGAGCGGAAAAATCGTACTTTACAAGAGATGGCTAGGACAATGTTAAATGAATATGGTCTACCACATTATTTGTGGCCGAGGCCGTTCATACTTCATGTTACATTGCAAATCGTGTTTTCCTATGTAAAAATACTACTAAGACTTCTTATGAGATGTATTTTTCTAGAAAACCCAATGTTTCTTATTTCAAAGTGTTTGGTTGCAAATGTTTTGTTTTAAATACAAATATTAATTTGGGAAAATTTGATGCTAGATCATATGAGGCTATTTTTGTAGGTTACTCAAATACTAGTAAGGCTTATAGAGTCTTCAATAGGTCAACTTTGACTATTGAGGAATCCATTCATGTTAAATTTGAGGAATCTAACAAGTTTGTTAAGAATTGTGTAGAAATTGATGCTTTAGATGAAGGCTTGGAGAAAGTGACCTTGGAGGATGCTTCTACCATGGGAGACAAGCCAAAGGATGGTGATGGAAGTGAAGCCAAAGTGGAAGAGGCTCAAGGAAATGAACATCCAGCAAATGAAGAGGAGCACTCTCAACCACTACCAAAGGATTGGAGATTCAACCCTCATCATCCCAAGGACCTTGTCATAGGTGAAGTATCAAAAGGGGTAACCACTCGCTCTAAGATTCAAGATTTTTGTGGTAATTTTGCTTTTATTTCACACATAGAACCTAAAAATGTCCTCGAGGCCGAGGCCGATTCATATTGGTTGCTTGCCATGCAAGAGGAGCTCAATCAATTTGAGCGCAACCAAGTTTGGCACCTTGTTCCTAGGCCCCAAGATAGACCAACTATTGGCACTAAATGGATCTTTAAGAACAAGTTGGATGAATCGGGTATGTAGTTAGAAACAAGGCTAGGTTAGTTGCCCAAGGTTACACTCAAATCGAAGGGATCGATTTGAAGAAACCTTTGCACCCGTAGCACGGCTCGAAGCCATACGGATGACCTTAGCATATGCCTCATTTAAAGATTTTAAGTTATTTCAAATGGATGTAAAGAGTGCTTTTCTTAATGGTTATATTGATGAGGAGGTGTATGTTGAACAACCCCCCGGGTTGTTGATCCTACACACCCTAATTATGTTTATAAATTAGATAAAGCACTTTATGGTTTAAAACAAGCCCCTAGGGCTTGGTATGAAAGATTGTCTTCATTTTTTATTTCAAATGATTTTAAGAAAGGAAAAGTGGATAAAACATTATTTACCAAACATATAGATCAAGATATCCTCATAGTTCAAATTTATGTTGATGACATTATTTTTGGATCTACTAATGTTTCACTTTGCAAGAATTTGAATCATGCATGAAAAGAGAATTTGAGATGTCTATGATGGGGGAGCTCAACTTCTTCCTTGGACTTCAAATCAAGCAACGTAGTGATGGGACATTCATCAACCAAGCCAAGTACACCAAAGAACTCATCAAGAGGTTCGGGCTTGAAGGATCCAAAGTAGCAAAGACTCCCATGGCAACCACTACGAAACTTGACAAGGACGAACAAGGTAAGGAAGTAGACATCAAATTATTTCGTAGCATGATTGGTAGTTTACTCTATCTTACGGCTAGTAGGCCGGATATAATGTTTTCCGTATGTTTATGTGCACGTTTTCAATCATGTCCTAAGGAATCACACTTAATAGCGGTAAACGCATAATTAGGTATCTTAAGGGCACAATTGATTTAGGTTTGTGGTATCCGAAAACTAACCAATTTACCATGACTAGTTATTCGGATGCCGACTATGCCGGTTGTAGGGTAGATAGGAAGAGCACAAGTGGCACTTGCCAATTCTTGGGCAATTGTCTTGTGTCTTGGTCTTCCAAAAAGCAAAATAGTGTAGCCCTTTCAACCGCCGAGGCGGAGTATGTAGCAGCCGGAGCTTGTTGTGCACAAGTACTCTGGATGAAACATACTCTTCTCGATTTTGATTTACATTTTGATCATGTTAAGATTCATTGTGATAATACTAGTGCTATTCACATGACCAAAAATGCTAATCAACATAGTAAAACCAAACATATAGACATTAGATATCATTTTCTTAGAGATCACTTTGAAAAAGGTGACATAGATATTGATTTTGTTTCTACCGATTTTCAACTTGCGGATATTTTCACAAAACCTTTGGATTATGCAAGATTTTCATTTATTTGTGGTGAATTGAATGTATGTAAAATTGATACTTAAAATATCTTGTTTGTTTTGTTTTGGTTTCTAATATGTTTGTTTTGTTTTGTCTTAAATTTTTTTTTAACCCTTTTTGATGTATGACAAAAAGGGGGAGAAATATAAATATATATAAGTTTGGGAAAAATATGTGGAGGAAAAATATGTTGTTTGTTTTAAATTTTGTTATTCCTTATGATAGTTTATTTTTGGTAATGATATTTTTCAATGCTTTATGTATATTTACATAGTGTTCATATTCATGTTAAATACATAGCATTGTTTAAGGGGGAGCTTTCCAAGCTCTTTCCTCTTTTTATTTGTTTAATAACTCATATGTTTTGTCATCATCAAAAAGGGGGAGATTGTTGGCCCAAGGTTACAATCAACCCATGTTTAGTGTATTTTGATGATTACAAAACATATTAGTTATTTGTACTAATATTATTTGTTGTTTAAGTGTGTTTCAGGTTTATTATCATACTAGAAGTACTCTCACTCATATACAAAGTTTTTGGACTCAAATACAAGCTATTGGACTCAAGACAAGTCAAATTGGGCTCAAATTGCAATATTGAAGATCAAGAGAAGATAGCTCAAGTTGAAGTCTTGAAGACCTTTGTAGTTTGTAAGTTTAGTTTTGTAAAGATAGAATATGTGAAATTTGGCTCTAGGATTTGCACACACATTTGTTTTGTATGATTCTATGTTTTCAAAATATTTATTTCTAGGTTTATGCCTTAGTTTATACATACATGTACCCAAAGCTTTACATCTTCAAAAACTTGTTTAAATACATGTATATAAACTATTTTCAGCATAAAACTTAGCTTCAGATTTTTAAAGATTTTATACAAAATTTTCCATCTTAAAATCTGCCCAGAAAAACAGTTTTCCAGGCAGACCGGTCGACCGGCCCAGTCGACCGGCTGCTGTGTCCGGGCATGCACAGGCTGTGCATGTCTGTCGGTCGACCGGACCTACATACCGGTCGACCGAAATTTGAAGTCTGCTCTCTGTATCTTTCCGGTCGACTGGGTCGGTCGACCGGTAGAAGGAAACTGTGTTTCCTCTCTTGTGATCGGTCGACCGGCAGTCGACCGGAGCCACAACGGCTCTTTTGCCAGCAGAGTCCCGGTCGACCGGCAGTCGACCGGTAGGCCTGCAACACCTCCAACGGCTCTTTCCTCTTTGGGCTGTTCTGAAAAACTGTTTTATTTTCTGTTTTAACAGACTTTTTAGAGGGTTGTTGGGGTGCTTTTGCAGGTGATATTAGCTGGAAAAATCAGAGTTTTTAACCTATTCTCTCCCTATAAATAGTGGGAAATAGGCCTTAGTTATTAACCAAGAAAAATACAAGTTTTCATTGTTTTTCAAGAGAAAGAGAAATAGTTTAAAGCTTTCATTTCCATTCTTTTAAGTTTGATTTTTCAGTTGTTGTTTGATTCTTGATATCACTCTACAACTGAAGCTTTTCTCACAACACTTCATAGAGCCAAAAATTTCATATTCTTTCTATAGGTGAAGTTGTAAAAGTGTGAGAGTGTTTGTAAAAGAGAAAGAGTGTTGTGGTCTAGTTGAGATCACAAATTTGTAATCCTTTGTTCTTGTGGAGACAAGTTCCTAAGGGGAATTTCTTTGTAAGGTGAAGCTACGGGCTTGAGGTCTTTGGAGGCCTAACTTGTACGGGATCCTAAGGGGATAGTGGAAACCCTTCACGGAGGTGAAGGCGGGGACTAGAGCTACGGGCTCGAACCTCGAAACAAATCACCTTGTTTGCGATTGGCTTGGCGTTCTTCTTGCTTAATTTCTTGCTTTAAATTACTTCCAATCTATTACTTGTGAACTAACTTTTATTTGTGCTATCCTTACTTGTTTATTTTACTTGCTTTCAATATTTCTTGCTATATTACTTGTGTGCATTTCATCATCGCATTTCATACTTGGAATTGTTCGATCACACCTCAATACAACACGGTTGCATTGCGCACCTCTAACCCATTTAAGGGGAATTGGGAGGAAGGAGTTCAGAACCTCGCAAGGGGTATTCGGCTCTTAGTCGTGTTTTGAGAGATCGTTGCATCACTCACTTAAGTAAATTGAAAAAGAGCATTAGATTAGCAATTACACCTATTCACCCCCCCCTCTAGGTGTATTTCAAGAACTAGTTCACCACCCGAGCAAAAGCCCGACCCACACATGCACAACCAATATCACTCCAAGATAGGTTCTATCCTATTAGGACCTCTCTTCCTTCTTGCATCAAGCTTAACGATGAAGGTGTTGACCCATTTGAGCTTAAGCCATAATACATCAACACCCTTCCGAAATTTCATGGACTTGACTCCGAGGATGCATACTTCTTCATAAGGGAATTTGAGGAAGTATGTCTCATGATGAATATTCCTAAGTTAGGAAAAGATGACATCAAACTTAGGTTTGTCCCCTTTGCTTTGAAGGATTTAGCAAAGAAATGGATCTACAGTCTAGAGGTCGGTTCAATATCTTCGTGGGATAATTTTGTTAAGGCATTCTTAAAAAAAAAATTTCCCGTCCACAAGACTGCACTGATTAGGAAGAACATCTTACAGTTTAAGCAAACAGCCAATGAACCTTTTTGGAAATATTTCGAACGTTTCAAGACCTCCTTGCCAATGCCCTCACCATGGGATAGAGAAATGGCGACTTTGCCAAGTTCTATATGATGGATTAGAATATCAAACTAAGACATTGTTAGAATCCATGTGCCAAGGAGGATTTCTGAAAAAGGACGAAACTGATGGATGGTTATTGTATGAGCAATTAGCTGAAAATACCATCCAATGGGAACCTACTCCGAAAAACTTAGGACTAATGACCCTACTTCTTCTAAAGGAGGTATCCATTCCATTGAGGCCAACATAGCAACCGATGCTAAGTTAGCTGCTGTTATGCGAAGACTTGAGGCTCTTGAAACTAAAGAACCAGTCTCTGTGAACCAAGTCAGCCCAACATCTTCGGTGGGCTGTACTTATTGTCAAAATAGAACCATGTGTTCGAGGATGTCCCGTCTTTATCGCGCATCAAAGCTTGCCCGAACATATGAGTGCGGCCTTCACAAGGCCACCAACAATCCGCCCGCCAACAATCCATATTCGCCCACCTACAATCCCGTTGGAGAAACCATCCCAATTTCTCATGGGGCCAAAGTAACAATGATCAAACTAGGCCCAAATTCTCCAACAATTTCCAAAATCCGCCCTATCAAAATCCTCCACCCTCTTTCCAATATTCACAAATGGAAACAAGGCTCTCCAATATGGAAAGAAAGGTGGACACTCTCGTTAAAAGCAATGACACACTGGCTCAAGTCTTGACTAGGATAGAGATGCAAATGAATCAGCAAGAAAGGCAAAAAGGTACTCTACCTAGTCAACCATTCCCAAACCCTAGGAACTCTAGTCAAGCTCACTTGGCTGAAGAGAATCATATGAGTCAGTGCAATGCGATTCATACATTGCGGTCGGGAAAACAAGTTGATAACCAAGTATCAACACCATCAAGTTCTAAACAAGCATTCAGCTTGCCTGATCCCACTCCATCTCAACTTGATGCCAACAACACGAAAAAAGACAAGTCAGCCGAAGATATGCACAAGCCCATCGCACCCTACCCAAATAGGCTTAAAGATAAGCAATGTGCACAAATGGATAAGGTACGCGAGATTTTTAATCAAGTCAAGATCAATATACCTCTTCTTGATGCAATTCAACAAGTCCCTAAGTATGCCAAGTTTATTAAGGACATGTGCACAAAGAAGAGAAAGACTAATGTGCCCAAGAAGGTTTTTCTAGCCACTAACATTAGTGAGCTATTGTCCAACCAGATCCCTGTCAAGTATAAGGACCCTGGTTGCCCCACCATCTCTTGCACAATAGGTCAAACTGCAATTAAGCATGCACTTCTTAATTTGGGAGCAAGTATCAACTTACTCCCCTTCTCAGTCTACCAACAACTTGGGTTGGGCAAACTTAGTCCGACTAAGGTTACAATCCAATTAGCTGACCGATCCATAAAAATTCCCAAAGGAGAAATTACCGATGTGCTCATCCGAGTTGGGGAGTTTATCTACCCAGTAGATTTTGTTGTTCTGAAGACCGAACCTGTATCCACTCTTCGGTCTCAAACTCCCGTTATCCTAGGGCGTCCGTTCCTTGCAACTGCAAATGCGATCATAAATTGTAGGAATGGATCCATGAGGTTGACCTTTGGAAACATGACTAAAGAGGTCAATGTCTTCAACCTGGAAAACCAATCTCGTAAGATAAAAGACCAAACATTGAGGTGAACTTCATCGAGAACATTTATGAAAAGAAAGTGAAAATGAGTCTCTATTTCTTGACAAGTTATTTGAGGATATGTGCGATTTAGTGATAAGATGACACATGTTGAGGATTATAATTTTAAAGTTCCCTTTAAAAAACGAAGATTTGATCTAAGTATCTTCAAAGAGCCAAGCACTGAAATATCGCATGAGAATATAGTTCAAGAAACTCCGATTGACTTAACTTTCGAAAGTCTCTTTGAAGAAGAACTCCTGTGTTTAGATACACCGATTAAGGAGATGTTGGTTAATTATTCACTTCAGGGAAAGTGTTGATTTAAGTTTTGAGGAGATGTACGAAACTGAGCTAGAATTTCTCGGCAAGGAAGTTCCAACTGAAAGGTGTGATGAATTTTTAAATAATGGAGGTGGACATATGATGAGGAAGAGCCTAAAGAAGATGAAACTGGGGGGAGAGAAAGTTAAAACAAAAATGTTCGTCTCCCCATTGTGCCTTATAAAGAGAACCCATTGGAATGATGTGAAACGAGCTAGAGGGATGAATACTAAGCAGCTCTAGGTGAGAGTGATACATGTGTTGTACATATTATGGTATACTATTATTTTTTGCCTCTCTTTACATTTTTCTTCATGCATTCATGCATTTCATACATTGAGGACAATGCATGAGATAAGTGTGGGGGAGGGTTTACTAACATAGAAAAGATTAATTAATAAAATAAAAAAAAATTTTTTCTCTTTATTTGTTCTAACATTTCAAAAAAAAATTTAAAAAAAAAACTTATAAAAAGGATAATACTTTGACTTATTTTTGAAAGAAATCTAAGTTAGTTTTAAGGATTAGGAAAATCATGATTAGGATTTCTAAAACTTGGTCAAAATAAATAAATTGTTTAAATTTTAGGTATAGGAGGAGAAATTGAATAATTAGTTAGTCTTAATTTTTACCTTAATGAAATGTGCATTCCTAGTACATATCTAGGATTCTAAGACAAAGACCTTGTGCCTCATAAAAAAAAATAAAAAAAAAATATCACCAATTAAGCTGGATACATGTGCCTCAAGAAGCATAAGTATTCACGCCTAAAGGTGAGTTCTAAATAAAAATAAAGTCCTTAGTTTTGTGGCCTAGTTCATTCGAATTTGAGTCCGCGGGGTGTTTTCTCACCTGGTGCCCTAAAGCCGACCGGTTTGGGAGCACCGACTTTAAGTTCGCTACATGGGTGGATTAGAAAGCCTAAGAAAACTGAGAAATATTATACATGTATTAACACATCTATTAGTCAATTAGTTAGGTATGAGGGCCTCAAGAAGCCTTGATACTTATACGAAAGAAAATTAGATGAGTTATACATGCCAAAAAAAAATTATATTAACACATCTAATAGTCAATTAGTTAGGTATGAGGGCCTCAAGAAGCCTTGATACTTACACGAAAGAAAATAGATGATGTTATAAAAATACTAAAGAGACATGAGAGTCCAAGTTAAGGAATTCCTAGATTCACAAGGGTGCGTATGACTTTTGGTAACGAAAAAGACTATATTAGAAATTCAATTTTAATCCTTACCTAAAATGAATAACATTGACTTTATAAAGACTAGGTTTGAAGAATGAATAAAAATGAGGATCCTAAAACTTATAGACTACTTAGTCTCTTCCAATATAAGTCAAATATTTTCCTTTTTATGGATTTTGTGGGTGTAATCCGCTGAAAACCCTCACGAGACAACACTCGTCCTCTAGGGTAACCTAGGGGTTTAACGGCTTGTTGCACACGCTAAGTGCAACCGTGATTCCTACGAAAGTGAGTTAGTTAGATTAGATTTTCTTTTCTTTTTGATTTTTACTCGAGGACGAGCAAAAAGATAAGTGTGGGGGTGTGATTAGTAGTAAAAATGCATAATTGTCATCATATTTACCATCACATTTGCACATTTATTCATATTATAATGCACATTTATTAATATTTTGTTATTTAATGTGTGCAGGCCTCGAATTATTATTTTAATAATAAATAAAGCTTAAAAGAGCCCAAAAGCCCAGATCCAAGCCCATGTTTGAAGCCCAGGTGCAAAAGCGCAAATATCAATTGTCAAAGTGCAAACATACAAGGGCTAAAGTTGCATTATTAAAGATGAGGGAAGGATAGAATTCTACCCAACCCTAAACTCTTGCAGGATGAGCATAAAAGCCAAAGATAAGAAGGAAATTCGTGGATAAAAGATTTGGGATATTTGAGATCAAGGTAACTTGATTTCTAAGTTATCTCGAAATCCCAAGATGAAGAGCCAGGATCACACTTCCAGAAGCAAACGCCCAGATGAACGGATCGGGAGAGGCCACGCGCCAAAGCGCGTGGCCAAAGAGCCAGTTTTGCCACAAACTTGCGGCAAAAACCAGGATTTTGCGGCAATTTAGATGAGATCAGTTTTCAGTTTTTGTGGGCAGGTTTATCCAGGACTCTTCGGCCTTCTGCACCTATAAATATCCCTGCAGGCGCAGCAGAGGGGGCATCCAGAGACGTATTAGGGTTTTCTTTTAGCTATTTCTCTTTAAATTTCAAGCAAGTTGTAATTTTTATTTCAAGCACATTGTGGAAGAAGGAGCTTGTATTTGGGAGACGTTCATCGAATAAAGGTTACCTTTTTCCTATTTAATTTTCTGCTATTTTTAATTTTATTTTGTGATCTCTCTGGTTTTCTTTTAATCTGTGATCTCTTCTGGTTTTCTTTTTCTTTGCTTCTTTGCAATCTTTCATATTAAATAAAATAAAAAATAAATAAATTGAAAAGAAAAAAAAAAGAATGATGATGAACTAATTTCCTTTAGTGGTTTGCTGAGATTCTTAAAGCAACCCTAAAGCTGTTAAGATTTGATCGGATTGAGGACATCTCTAGAAACCCTAGGTTTAATAATAACTTTTCTTGAAGATCAAACAAATAATTAGACTTCTTAATCTAGGATGCATATTAAAAAGACCCTTCATGACTTCAAACTTAAGAACTAGGACAGCCTAACTTTAAGATTAATCTTCTATTAAGCTGTACCTAGATGTTAGGATGAACCATAGTTTGGTTTTTAAGTAATGTAACTTTGTTAGAGTCTAGTATTGGTTTTTCTTGCTTGAATTAGTCTTAAAAATCTAGGGTAAATTACATATACTTCAATGTGATGATCAATCTCCTTAACTTGCAATAGGGTTGTGGTAGAAGATCAGCAAAGCCACATCTTTCATATCATATATCTCAAATCTAATCACTTCTTCTCTTATTTTGAAGTTAAAGAGGAATCGGGTCGAAAAGCTTGCATCGCATCCTTCCCTGAGGATCACGACCCGCTTGAGCCCTTGCTACAGCGGATTCGCATTGAGACTAAGAAATCTGAACATTAATTCTTTTTATTCTTAAAATCTCAATCAGATGATTATGCTGCTGAGTTCTTAAGGCTTAGCCGATTTGCTTCATATATGGTGACAGACGAAAAGAAGCAGGCAAGTAGATTCCAACAAGGCTTACAAATGGATATTCAAGTCCTTTTGATCCCTCAACAGCTGAAAACATATGCCCAGGTCCTCACTATAGCTAGGGAGGTGGAGCGAGGACTGGAGAAAAAGAAACTTAACCTGATAAGGAATCAGGCCATGAAGAGGCCACTTCCACAAATGGGGAGAGGAGGTCCATTCAGAGCTACAAAAGTTCCGACAATGAGACGACCATTTCGATCAGCCCCTCTTCAGATAACTCAACCACTTCCTATATGTACTTATTGCCAGAGGACAGGCCACACGCAGTAGGAGTGCCGTAGGGCAAATGGATTATGCCTGGTATGCGGTTCCAGTGACCATACAATAGAAGGCTGTCCCCATAAAAGGACAGGAATAGTGAACCAAGCCTTGCCAGCACCTCCACTACCAAATGGACAGAGGAACAGGGACCAATGGCTAGGAGGGCCCTTCCCCCTCCCCAACAGTAAGTTATCCGCCCAGTCCAAAGGGGAGTTAGGACTGCAGCAGGTCCCGGAAGGGGACAAGCCTACAACTTGACAGCGGAAGAGGCTGAGACTTCTGAAGAGGTGGTAACAGGTAAGATCAGGGTACACTCAAAACCTGTTCTAGCCCTCTTTGACTCGGGTGCTTCTCATTGTTACATATCAGATCATTTCATTGCCTTGTATTGTATACCTGTTAAGTCTTTAGACCACCAATGGGAGATTAGCACAGGGATGGAGTAGTCATCTCCTTTAAAATTTGTATCAATTGCCTGTAGAAATATGTAACAAAACATTGGCCATAGATATGCTCGTACTAGATACCAAAGGGTACGACGTAATCTTAGGCATGACCTGGCTCAGCAAATACTATGCGGTTATTGATTGTCGGAATAAGAAAATTAATTTCAGAATTCCACTTCAGCCTGAATTTCAATTTGACGGGGAACTTAAGTCTGCCAAGAGAAAAACTCAGATGACTACTACCGAGATTCAGAAGAAGGGAGTACCGGTTTGGGATGAATTCCCAGAAGTGTTTGCTGAAATCTCAGGACTCCCACCAGACAGAATGGTTGAGTTCTCCATTGATACCATTCCAGGCACAGTTCCAATATCCAAAGCTCCGTACAGAATGGCACCCACTGAGTTAGAGATTCTAAAGAAACAGCTGCAAGAATACTCTGATAAGGGATTAATTAGGCCGAGTACTTCACCATGGGGAGCTCCAGTGCTATTGGCAAACAAAAAGGATGGTGGTAAACGGTTATGTATAAACTATAGAGAATTGAACAAAGTTACCATCAAGAATAAGTATCCTTTACCAAGAATTGATGATCTTTTGATCAACTTCATGGAGCCCGAGTCTTTTCCAAATTAGATTTACAATCGGGTTATCATCAGCTAGAAGTAAAGAAAGAAGATATTCCAAAGACAGCATTTAGGACTCGTTATGGCCATTATGAGTTTCTAGTCATGCCCTTCGGAGTTACCAACGCCCCTGCAGTCTTTATGGATTTGACGAACAGAGTGTTTTCGCCATATTTGGATCAGTTTGTAGTTGTATTTATAGATGACATCTTGATCTATTCCAAGAACGACAAGGAGCATGCAGAACACTTGAGGATGGTATTGCAGACTCTCCAGCAGGAACAACTTCATGCTAAGCGGAGCAAGTGTGACTTCTGGTTAGACTGTATAGCTTTCCTTGGACATATGATTTCAGAAGAAGGAATTTCAGTTGACCCCAGCAAATCCAGGCAGTAAAGGACTGGCCAATTCCAAAGACAGTAAAAGAAATTAAGAGTTTTATTGGATTAGCTGGATATTACCGGCGTTTTGTCCGAGATTTCTCTAAGATCGCAGCCCCGTTAACAAAGCTCACCCGAAAAGGAGAAAAGTATACATGGACAGAGGAATGTACTGCAGCATTTGAACAATTAAAGAAAAGACTCATTACAGCCCCAGTCTTGAGGACTCCCTCAGGAAGAGGAGGGATGGTTATATACAGTGATGCATCCGGAAAAGGCCTGGGGTGTGTATTAATGCAACATGATCATGTCATAGCTTATGCATCCAGGCAATTGAAACCACATGAGAGAAATTACCCAACTCATGACTTAGAGCTGGAAGCAGTAATATTCGCATTGAAGATCTGGAGACATTATCTTCTGGGAGACAAGGTGTTAATCTATACTGATCACAAGAGTCTTAAGTATATTTTCACGCAGAAAGAATTAAACATGAGACAGATACAGTGGCTTGAATTGATGGCGGACTATGATATAGACTTACAATATCATCCTGGTAAGTCAATACAGTACCAGATGCATTGAGCAGGAAGCCAGAAAATAAAATGCTAGTACAACTCACTCAACAGAAGGAGTTGATTCAGGACATCACAAAATTGGACTTAATGCTAGTACGAGGAACTGATAAGTCAGGACAGTTAATGACTTTTCAACTTCAATCAACCCTGATGAATGAGATTAAAGAAGCTCAAAAGGAAGACCCCAGATTACAGAAATTCAGAGCTCAAGTAGAGGCGGGATTAAGGACTGATATCCGTATTCATTCAGATGATGCACTTTATTTTGGTAACAGAATTTGTGTTCCCCAAGGAGAAGTTCGACAGAAAATTCTGGCAGAGGCACACAGTTCGGCTTATTCCATACACCCAGGGGAACTAAAATGTATCAAGACATAAAGCAGCAGTTTTGGTGGAATGCTATGAAGAGGGAGATAGCTCAGTATGTCGCCAAGTGCCTGTTTGCCAACAGATAAAAATAGAATACCAGAAAACAGCTGGACTTCTACAACCCTTACCGATACCCGAATGGAAGTGGGAACATATCACCATGAATTTTGTCACGGCTCTACCCCGCAGTCCTAAGGGTAATAATGCAATATGGGTAATCATCGATCGCCTCACAAAATCAGCTCACTTCATACCATTCAGAGTAGGTCAAACAACAGAAGTTCTGGCAGATAAATATATGAAAGAAATAGTTCGTCTACATGGAGTTCCGGTTAGCATCGTATCGGATAGAGACACAAGATTCCGATCGCATTTCTCGGAAAGTCTCCAAGAAAGCCTAGGAACTCGTCTGAAATTCAGTACTTCATATCACCCTCAGACAGACGGACAATCTGAACGAACTATCCAAATTCTTGAAGACATGCTGCGAGCCTGCATGATTGACGTCAAAGGGTCATGGGAAGATTATCTTCATTTGGCTGAATTCTCTTATAATAACAGCTATCAGGCCAGTATTAAGATGGCTCCGTATGAAGCCTTGTACGGTAGAAAATGTAGGTCACCGTTATGTTGGGACGAAGTCGGTGAGAGAAGACTTTTGGGGCCAGATATATTAATTCAGACAACAGACAAAGTCAGAACTATTAGAGATCACCTCCGGCAGCACAGAGCCGACAGAAAAGTTGGGCTGACACTAACAGAAGACCATTGGAATTCAGAGCAGGTGATCATGTATTTTTAAGGATATCACCAACAAAAGGGGTAATCCGATTCGGTACTCGTGGGAAACTTAGTCCGAGATATATCGGCCCATTCGAGATTTTGGATCGAGTGGGAGATGTAGCTTACCGCTTGGCATTACCGCCGTCATTAGAAGGAATTCATAATGTCTTTCACATATCACAGTTACGGAAGTATGTCAAGGATGAGAGTCATATTCTAAATCACTCTGAACTGGAACTACAACCAGATCTATCTTATAAGGAACAACCGATGGCCATTCTGGACAAAAGTATCAAGACTCTGAAGAATAAGGCAATACCGTTAGTATTGGTTTCTTGGAATAGGCATGTTCCAGGGGAGGCCACGTGGGAACGAGAGGATGTTATTCGTGAGCATTACCCTCAACTATTTACATCTTAGTTGGTAAAATTTCTTTCTTCCTATTCTTCTCTACCGTCATATTCCCCTTCCTGAAATTTCGAGGACGAAATTTTTTGCAAGGTGGGTGGATTGTAACACCCCATCCTCAGAATACGTACTCAGATGCGTACCCTGTTTTTTTTAAAATACTTTTTTATTTTCATTTATTATTTTCTTTTATTTATTTCTCTTACAATGACAGTACTACATGATTTAATCTCTCTGGTACTCAGATTGGGTCAATTTTAGTTTTAAACACTATTTCCCAATATTTTAGATTTTTCATGATTTTTCAGATTTTTTCTGAATTATTTTTATAAACACCCTAAAATCGGGATTAATCGGTACCGCTGGTTTATTCCTGGATATTTCATTTACAAATGGAGTCAAATTTGGAGAAACCGCTTTCCCATATTTGCTTAGAATAATATTTACTATCTTAATTCTTTTTTGAGAATTTTCAGAATTTATCAGATTTCTGCCAGATTTGGTGTCGACCGATATTGGCGGCCGATTCCAAGATTTTTAATTTAAAAACTATAAATAATTTCTTGAAACGAATTTCACCATGATTCTTAAAATAATATTCTTAATTTTTGAGAATTTTTGCGGGTAGTTCCGAGATACTTGATTTTCGGACGATTTCGGTATTTTTCCGAAAGTTTTCCGCATCCGCAACCGAATCCCGGAATCCTCCACTCTATTATTTTCACTTTTTATTCCAAGAGAATATCTTCTTTTTTTTCATTTTCTTTTCCTTTTTCCTTTTTCTTTCTTTCCTTTTCCTTCCACCAAATTCTCCATTCTTCCAATACTTTCTACAACTTTCCACCAAAAATATCTTCTCCTTCCACCAAAAATATCTTCTCCAAAATATCCCAAACCACTCAAATCCCTCTCCCATCACCATGGCCGGCCAAGAGACACCTCACCTCTCCATTTTTATAAAAAACCCCCTCTCTAAATATTTATTTACATCACCTGCACAAATCCAATTCCTATATAAATCTTTCCTTCTTCATTTCACTTCATTTTTCTCTTCACCAGCACCTTAACCACTACCAACTCCTCCTTCATCTCCACCACAACCACAACCACTACAACTCCTCTAACTCCCTACCTTCATCTTCTTCCTCCTCCATCTCCAATTAAACCATCACAACTTCAACCACTCCACCAAAGTCTCCACCTTCTCCTTTACCTTTTCCAAAACTACCACTACAACAAAACCTCTCCACAAACCACCACCCCATCATCTTCTCTAAGTGCTGGCCACCTCCTTTGGATTGGGGCCGAGCTCTTCTTCGTCGGTAACCCCTCCGGTGATTATTCCGGTAATCGTTTACGATTATTCCGGTAATCATTATGGTGAGGCTTACAACGACAACAACTAACATCACCATTACCCCTACTATTTTCCACCACCATCTTCACTTCCACCATTAATTTCACCATCACAACACTACCTCCATCTCCACTACTTCCACCTCCAAACATCACCTCCTTCACTTTCTTTTACTTCACCAAAATCCATCTTCTTTATCAAATACCACCACCAACAACAAATACCACCACCAACAAAATCACCTTCCCTTTCCTCTCCTCCTCCCTCTCCTTGGGGCCGGCCACTCCCTAGGCCACCACCAAGGGGTGGCGCACCACCCTAGGGCCGGCGGCCACCCAAAGGCCAAGCCCCCTTTCCTTCACTCGCTTGGTATTTTCCTCTCCCGGGGAATCGGACGCGCAAAGCTTCAAAAGTAGCGTTTTAGGCGAGTGATTTTCCTCGCCAGAAAATAGACTTGTATTAAAATCATTATTATGTTGTCCTTGGTAGCAGTGCAATGTGGTTGTACAGGTGTGTGTGTTGTAATCTGTGGATATGTCCCGGACTGATATATTGTAATGCTTGTAATAGGATAGAACAACTTGTGCGACCATTCAGCCTCCGGTTTCTCACCATCTCGAAAGAAAGGTGATTGGGACCGTCAGGTTTCTCAGCTCCATCTGGTTAGCATACTTAGCGCTCAGCGCTTTATTCACTAAATCCGTCCAGGCAAGTTGCTACCGGACCTTCCACTCGTATTCTAAAAACGAATCGTCTCGGTAACCTCGCCAGGCGTATTAGTGTCTAAACTCTGTTCGCTACCTGTGCCTCCAGCATACTCAGCTCCACTTGGTTGTATCACTTGTCAACCGATATGTTACCACCCGACATACTACTACCAAATAATTGCCCCTTGTTATTACATGACTTGTCACTTGACGAATATCACCCCCTTGTCATGCTATCACTTGACACCCAGCATGATACACTTGACTCTTATGATTATCACGACTACGGGAATGATGACCTGACATCTTGATTTCTACCTAATATATTATAGTACATACTGTACTCCTGAGATACATGTATTCCTGACTTGTTCTGCTCATCCCCGAATCTGATAAATACATAATAAATTATAAAAAGGAACAACTTGCATCGGGTCGGGAGAAACTCGCGGCTATCAATCTATGTTCGTGTTTACAGTGGTATTAGGCATGTTGTGCAACTAAAACTTCCGGTCTGACCTGTGGGCCTCCAGGCGACCGAGGGGAGTGCTGGCTCCCTCCTTCCTGGTACCATCTTGATAAGGGCATTCTATAAGACCCTCCTGTAGGCCTTGCGGCCGGTTCCATATACCAGCAATGGAACGTCCTGGACCGTGGTCCCGGGCATGTACGGGACCCACTGTAAACATTGTTCGTTGATACCCTCGCTGGTTTCCAATAACAGCCTCAACTTACTGAGATGTGGATGTATGTGAAGTAGGACGCTATGGCACATACCTAGACATATGAGTAAGATGAGTAATAAGATTAAGCTTTCTTCTCAGCATAGGCTGACTAGTCTCGGTACCTTTAGTACCCAACTTTTCCTTGTAGCTCGCGAGATTTTCCTTCAGCTCGTGAGCATCTTGTATTCGTATTGTAAACTTTACTTTTGTACCCAGCTGTGATATAAGATATATGTAATAGTATATCACACTCGGTGATAACTTTGTAAATTGTACTCCTCATGTTGGAATATGTATAAATACTACGTATTGTCGTACTATGATTCTTGCCTGTACTGATGCTTAGCGTATATACGTGAGGGTATCTCTGACCTGTGTATATACGTTGCAGTAACGTCTCCGTACCCGCCGGATCGGGGCGTTACAAAGGATTTCGTACTAGTTTACAAGTTTTTCCATTTAACTAGTTGCTATATTATTCGTTTTGGTAGAGTTTTTCAAACATACTTTATGTTCAAACTATTTTTGAAACCTACCATCTAAGGGCGGTTGGTTGGGCGACCATGCCTTGTATGTTATTATTGAAAATCATTTTAAAACATGTGCATGAAATGGGTGGTAGGTTATATGAGGTATACACTTGATCTTATTATTGTTTCAATTGGTATCATTGGATCGTTTCAATTGGTATCAATATTGACATTCTTTTTGTATACTCATATATGTTTAATTTGTACTCAATAATATCACAAATTTTAGTTTTGCCAAACTTGATTTTTAATGAATATCATATTTAAATTGATTAGTTTTCAATTGGTATCCTAGTACAAGCTTATGCATCATTTTAATTGGTATTTCATAAAGGGGGAGAAAATTCGAATTTTATCTCTCAATTGATATTTGGTTTACCTTTGTTTTCCACTCCCATACTTTATGATGAAAAATGATTTAAAGGAAAACTAATATGGATTTTAATTTGGTATCATAAGAAAATACTTTAAATTGGTATCATGTTGGAAGAATATGTTTTATTGCTTACTTGGACCCCTTTGTTGATGATTGACAAAAAGGGGAGAAGTATTTAAGTTTATATGCATATTTATACAAGAACATAGTTTGGTTAGTTTGATTTTTTATTGGTATCAAGAGCATTATTTTAGAACATGTTCATGTAAAGATTTATTTTAGTATTAAAAGCTTGTTTTATGCATATCTATGCATTGTCATTATTTATTGGTTGTTTCCTAACCCTTTTTGATGTATGACAAAAAGGGGAGAAGTATTGGTGATTTCATGTTTTGGTTTCATATTTTGTACATGTTCATATTTTGTACGTGTTTATCTCATATATGTATATGTAGGTTTCATGTTTTATACATATTCATATATGTATATGCTTTCATATTTTATACTTGATAAAATAGAGTATCATTTGAGGAAGAGTTTTTATATCCCTTTTATATCTTGATAATATAGCCTATTTGCTTTGTCATCATCAAAAAGGGGGAGATTGTTGGCCCAAAAGGTTACACTCTCCATTTGTTTAGAGTTTTGATGATAACAAAACACTTAAGAGCTATATTGGTACTAATAAGTTTGTTCAAGATGAGTTTCAGGTTAGTAATATTTTGAAGGCCATTGTTTAGCTTTTGCAAGACTTTCTAGGTTCATGGAGCAAATAAGGAAAATGGCACAAGAAGGAATGTTCATAGAAGAAAAGGATCTAGCATGACATTGCATGGCTCAAGACTTTAGTTTGGCTCAAGAGACTTCATTAGTTTTGTTTTTAGTTTTATAGTTTTGTTAAAGAATAGTGGATAGGTTGAAGCTCAAATACACACACATAAATTCAATACGTTAGGTTTTTGATTGAATCGGTTTAGATTTCAAGTACATATATCGGTTTTGGATTGAACCAGTTTTAGTTCTGCTGATTTGCTTGACACCTTTTTACTTTTCTTACCATAACGTTTTATTCTTATATTCAAATAATATGATTCAACTTGCATTTTAAATATAACTTTCAGATCTAAATTTCTTATTCAATAATCATTTTCAGATTCAAATTTTAAAGATGTCAAATATTTGGTTGACTCTGTTCTTGTTCTGAAAACAGCTTACAGTTTCTGTTTTGACACCTGTCAGTGTTTTATTGATAACTTTCTCATCCAAACTGATATTGAGTTGATTTCAGTTGCATTAAAAAGAAGACTTAAAGATCTATAAATTATTTCTACCTTATTCTGAATTCGAACGTTTGCAGCCTGAAAAATGTGCTCAAAGTTGACCAATCTGCCAGATTGGCAGTAAAGGCTAATTTTCTGGAGGCTGATTTTTAACATGTTTTCAAATTGTGTTTAAGTTTAAATAAATGTGGTTAGCTGTATTAGAGGGTCATTCTTCCTCTTATATTCAGGTAAAACTTTTCTATGTTTACTCTTCCTCAATCCTATATAAAGGGGTCATTAGGGTAGAGGTTTTCACAACAAGCATTGGCAAAAATATTCAAAGTTTTCAAAGGCTTTCAAAAGAGTTTGTCCTTGGTTTTGTGCTGAAGAATCTCTCATCGCTGAAGTTTTATTTTCTAAACTCTCTGAATTTCATTTTCTTTTTCCACTTACAATATTTGAGCTTCAATTCTAACCATTGTTCTACAGGGTTCTTGTAAGGAAAAGAGGCTTTGCAAAAGAGAATTTGTGGTCTTTTGATCACCAAGAATACTTGTGTTCGAGTTTGTGGAGTTGGGTACTCCGGTGTGATTGTAACTCTTTGTGAAGTTATAGTGGTTAGAAATCCTTCTGGGTGAAGGCAGCGATGTAGAGCTGGGTGCTCGAACCTCGGAAAAATTCTCGGTGTTTGCGTTTGGTTTACTTGCTCTTATCTCTTGCATTATATTCTTTGCTTAAATTACTTGCTTGTATGTAATTGCAATTAATTTTTAAATTCCGCATTAAGTTCACTAGATTAGCATTATCACCTATTCACCCCCCTCTAGGTGATTTCATTATATCCATGTTACCTCTGAACCGACAGATAGTCAAGTCTCATCTTCAGTCCAGTAGGGACTATTTCTTTGTCAACATGTCCAGTTCGTCACTCTGAATGACAAAATTTTGAGCTTGGTGGCTTCTCAATCAGTTATGTTCATATTACCTCCGAACCGACAGATAATCAAGTCTCATCTTTCAGTCCAGTAGGGACTATTTCTTTGTCACCATGTCTAGTTTGTCACCTCTGAATGATAAATTTCGAGCTTGGTGGCTTCTCAATCGGTTATGTCCATGTCACCTTTGAACTGACAGATAGCCAAGTCTCCCTTTTTGCTTACTGTTATGTCCAGTTCGTCACCTTTGAACAGTAAACACCCCGAGTTTGATAAGCCCTAATCGGTTATGTCCAGTTTGTCACCTCTGAACCGATGGATATCCAATCTCATCTTTCAGTCCAATAGGGACTATTTCTTTGTCAAATCATTTCTCAAACGTGTAACTAACCCTATCAGTTTATCACCACTGATAGATTAGTTATACCGTTATTCCATTTTTTTTTTTATGATTATAATGCAACTTGAAAGTAAGAATTGAAAATTCAGAAGATAAAACAAGTTGGAGATGCAACAGGGGAGTCAAATAAAATTACTTTTTATTGATTCTAAAAGAGGGATACATGGATGCATGGATTACAGCTACGAGGGTGCTTCATAGGATTTGATCCGTTTTTCAAGAGTAGCCAGCCTATTCTTCCTCTCCTCAGTAGCCCTGATAAGTGCCTGCGACCTCAACTCGGCATCATTAAATTTCAACTAAGGTTGCCCTCTGTGCTAGCTCATGTTGCAGGACTTCGTCATTCTGAGTCTTAAGCTGCTCTAGCCGAGCAATCTCCTCAAGACGTATTGGTTTGGCCATGGACAAAAGAAGATTGACTTTCTTGATCATTTCCTTGGCCTTTTGAATCTTATCCTCAGCGTTGAGAAGAGCACTGTTAGAAGCACCTATGGCATCCCTAAGTTTCACTTTCCTTGTCTCCAAGGATTTCAAGTCGGAAGAAATTGCCTTAGCTACTTCTTGAGTGGCAAGATGAGCTTCATGCATTTGAGCAGTAAGGTGTACAAGCTGTTCATTAACTGAGTACTCCAAATCTGAATGGCTGAGACGGCGCCATTCATCCACATCCCACTCAAACCTGTCCACCAGAAGCTCCAATGTGGCGGCCTGGTCATCCCCTCTAAAGTCTCGAATGCTGTCAATACATCGAGAGAGGACCACCTTCAAAGTAGAGAACGAGGTAGTCGAGCCCTTCAAGACCAAAGCAATGGATCACTTCAAGCCCATATAAAAGCTGTCAACTAGCTCAGTCACAAATTCATTCTCGGCTTCAACTACTCCCGGTGACGAGTGGCCCCAAAGGTAAGCTTCCACCGGTTTCACTGATATAACCGTAGAGGGAATAGTAGGAGCACTGACTAGAGAAATATGACGGGTCATTGGTGATCTCAGAGGAGTCCTCATTGAGACTAGTACACTAGCCACAATCGACATAGGGCTGGTGACGACTTTCGAAAAAGCTGACTCAACAACTAGTGTTTGAGAAGTAGGACTGGCAATCACCTTTAGCTTCGCAATTGGTAAGAAAGGCAGCGCTGGCAAAATCACTGGCAGTTCACTTACCGATGTAGTTAGAAGTGAAATTGATTCCGTAATCACAGTCCCCTCGGTCTCTTTAAGGCCACTTGCCGGTTCAGGTTGATAAGAGGGCAAGCTGTGATACAAGGCATCCAACTCAGCAGCGTCTGCCGCAGTCAAAGTACTTGCTTCACCCCTGATTCCCTCAGGAAGATTGGCTGGCTTTCTTGAAGTCGATGCACCCAAAGGTGGAAAACCTGTAGCAAGACTCTGTTTAAGCAAGGTATAATCAATATCAGAAGAGAATTACTCACAAAAGGTCAGAGCATTACCAAAAGATGATATCGCCTCAATCGTCTTGGCCGCAGTTTCTCTCTGAACTTCCTTGATGGCGGCATCAGTCCCATCAGGCTCCATAGGAAAATCTTTTGCAGAGTCAATATGGACGGCCGGCCCACCTTCACTCGCCGAGCCCTCTGTGGTCCACCCAAAAGAGCTAGAGGCCATGAGGCTTCCTTTTGAGGTCCTAGCACCCGAAGGACCCACGTCAGTCGCATCACCTCCAGAGTCTTCTGAGACGACAAAGTAATTAGCCTCATCACCTTCCTTATAAGTGAATAGGGGATCATAGTAATCTTCCTATTCTCCTACAGCCTCGGCTCTCGGGTATCTTGCCGTCTCAGTTCCTGAATCATAGAATAAACAATGAACTGTATGAAATATATAAGTATATGTTGCCAGAACAGAGATGATCTTACTTAAGTCATGAACAGCTTTACCGACGGTCTGTCACGGAGCCGACAGCTTAATGACTAATGGAGCAGAAGGAGGAGGCGCCGTGGTTGACTCACCCTCTCCAATAATGGTGGGAGTGTAGTGACGAGGCTTCTTCACTACCCTCTTCCTGCGAGGTCCATCTTGTCGCTTTCGTTTGAAGTGGACGTCGGGATTTTCTTCCTCCACTTCTTCTACCTCTACATGTTCCATGGGGCCGTGCCCACCACACCAGGAGTATCAGGTGGAACCTCAATGCCTACATCTCCCTCAAAGTGGGGGCTCTCTATGTTCGAAGCCTCACTATCGGCAGTGGCGACGAATTCCCCGAGGCCTGGCACACGAACCCTCTTGCCCTCATCTCTCTCAGTGACCTTTCGTTTTAGCCGCTGAGAGATCAATTTCACGCCAATTGAGTTAATAGAAAATCCGGTTGGTGTGGAGTTTGAAGTTCTGTACCACTGATAGAACCCCAAAGTTGTCTGAAGATTTGGAGTCCCAGCGACATGCACAGCCGCGCCTCAGTACAACCAGCGATATAGAACCGACAGGCACTAGCACCATCAATGAGGCTCCACATAAAGGCCAGGCTGGTGTTCGGATTACCTACATATAGTTGGTCATACCCAAACTGACGAGCAAACCGACTCGGGACGTAGGGTTCCAAGTAGCAGGTATTCCACTCCTGTACACTAGATGGGATGGCCGAATGCTAATCAGCGATTTGAAGACTCCCCGACTCAAAACGTCCGCCCATCTCCTACATCCTTGAATTCTTCATCGTAGCCCGCATCGCGATGTAGAGAAAGCAGCGAAAAAGGCTGTAAACATCATATCGGTGCAGCAATTTGCGAACCGCAGCCACATAAGTCAACAACCATGAACATCCCTCAAATCGACGCAGAAGAGCCATTCGGACACCTTCTGAAGGCTCCTCTCTGGCTTGGATAATGGAAGGACAGTGAAGGGCGAACCATCCCATCAGATAGGTGCATGGCAAACCAATCCTAGGGTTTGGTTCGTCGCAGGGCAGGATTGTGCCTTTGCCCCTCATCGTCGTTGGTGGCCTACAGAAAGCCTCCGTCAATGCATGAAGGCCCCGCTGAATACAGCACACCATTTCCGGGAGAAGTCCAAGGGAATGACCGTGGACTAGACAAACGGCCGGCATTAAGACAGTCGGAAGGATGTCGTCGCTGGAGGGAGATGGCACCACTCATCTGTTCAGCCAACCGATAAAAAACCAGCCAAAGTGCCTTCTGAGACATCGGTCGACGAGCCTGATGATGGAAACTCTGGAGAATATCACCTTTCTTGTAAGGTCCATCAGCCTTCTAAAATCATGTCCCCTTAGGAGTGTTCCTGCATCCTTTGGAAAATGTCCTCATCTGCAACCCCGCAGTGAGCTGCTTCTGGAGCATCTTCCAGGTTGGGGAACAAATAATTTCCCCAGCTCTTCGAACTACATGAAGCTCCCTTATGCCTCCCATGCATATTCGAGCAAATGTAGAAGTGGCACATCAACTTCCAGTAAGTCTCAAATAAGGCGGGCTCATGTTTCTCCAGAAGTGCCACACGGGAATATTCTTCATATGGAGAGATCCCAAGGGTAGAACAGAGGCTTCCCACATCTCGTACAAAGCCATGCCCAATTCTCCTACAGGGGTGAAGAAAGTCCCTATAGCTGGACAATATAACTCAAAGATGGCATAAAAGTTCACTACACTCATTTGGATGCCATAACAGGTCGCCCTGACGGCCTCGTAGAGCCCCAGTCTTTCCAGATCCTCCTCAAAATGGGCCAAGACATATAAGGTCAGGTCTCCCCACCAGGCCTTGGGGGGTGAATCCACCCAGGGGTCCTAAAATTAGTAGCTGGATAATTACCATGAGCCTTGAAGAGCTGATTCTTAAAAGTCTGAGCCACCGCAGGATTTTCTCCCACTGGGATGTCCGGAAGTACGTTCCCAAGGTGGAGACCCAATATGTAGCGAGGAGGACCCGCCCTTGTATAACCAGGAGGCGAAGCTATCAATTTCCCTATGTGAATGGAGTGGTAGTCCGAGTCACTGGCCACTGCATCTTCGGTGCCCTTGTCATGCATTGGAAGAAAGATAGTGGAAATGACGCTTGCTAGACGGGAGATAATACTTCTCGCCATCCAGATTGAAAATCCAGTGCCCTTCTCCAGCTAGCAGCTGATGATCGGTATCTGGCGCTGCATCCCCAAACATGAAGCCGGGCTTCCGATAGATTTTTCAGTCAGAATCCTCAAGGGGAGCAGTAGTTAAGATACTCCTCATAGTACGCTGATCTCTGGCGTATATAAGGGTATCCCAACCGGGAGCACTCCGCTCACTGAATAGTGAAGCTTGCTTTTGGAACTGCAGGCTAACATTGCCGTCCAGCCCCCTTACTGTTCCAAAGAGACTGTTCAGAGGATCAGGAGTATAGTGCACTACAAAACAAGAAGAAACTATATTAGTTCATTTGCTGAAGAAAGCTAAGGCAAGAAAAATAATTTTGCCAAGACATAGCTTCGCTCCCAGAGCGAAGCGAGCCTAACACTAGCTTCGCCCTGAAGCTTAGCTTCGTAACTGCAGCTTGGCTCCGTACTCCGCATGAAGGCAGAATACAGAAAACATCTAATTGTTAGCTTAGCCCTGGAAGCTTGGCCTCAGATAACCGAACACGACGAAGCCCTAAAGGTAACTTCGCCAGAAGACATTGCTACCTAAAATCATTTTAAGGGATTTAAAGTCCTTTTCCAGCTGCGCTTTGAAGGCTAACTTCGCATCCTGTTATTCGACAGGATGTGAACTGCCTAAGGGTAGCTTCACATAGAAGCTTGGAGAAGAAACCATTCGGTTCCTAAATATTCAGTTGAGAAATTAAGGAAATTAAATCCCCTAAAAATTCGGCAAAGAAAATTAAGGGAGTTGAACACCCTTAGATCACTGGATCACAATGAATCGTTCTAGATTCATCATGAAATAGCCAGAAAAAAAAATTGGCTTCGAAAAGAGATGAAAATCTCTGAGTAAAAGGGAAAAACCCTACCCGCAATGGGGCGCTCAATGACCGGAGGAGGAGGAGGTCCCTCCGCCGCAGAGGTCGATGCCTCTTTGCCTGCTCGTCTTTTGGGGGCCATGGAAGAACTGAAAAATTCTTAAAGTATCAAACGAAGAAGAAAGAAGAAGAAGAGATTTGTGTTCTCTAAAAATTCAAAGAGAAGTAGTTCTTTCTCTTTCAGCCCAATCGGGCTTTTACAGGCTGATGATTGCTTAAATTTTGCCTCCTCGAGAGGAGCGCAGGCGATCGTTTCAAATTAGTTTGAAACGGCTCCTAAGCGCTTTCCCGAGAAGCCAGACTGCCAGCTCCGCTAAGGGCCAACTTCGCTGGAGTTCAGCGTTGACCTCGTGCGACGTCTGAGTAACTTTGCTGAAAGATGAACCTTAGCTCCGCTAAAAGCTCGGCTCTAGCTTCGCAGAAAATTCATGCTAGCTTCGCTGTAAGCTCGTTTCTGACTTAGCTAGAAATCTATTTTTAACTTCGTAGGAAGTTTAGCTCCGCTAAGAACTTTTCTTTCCTCCACCGGTCCATTCCAATTGCCTTTTAAATTCAAAAGGAAGAGGAGGAAGCAAAGTAGATCAGTGAAAATAAATTTTTATTGATCCAAAAGAGAAGATACATTGATACTACTACATCAAGATTGTCTTTCATACAACCGAATCATTGCTCCAAAGGCGGACAAATTATCCTATCTACTTTCAGAATGATGAACCATCGCAACTGGACATGGAAGGTCTTTCTCCTGCATAAGGCCGTAATCCTTCGCTTAATGGCAGATTTTACCATCAAGAAGCTGGATCTTTTTTGATGAAAATTGGCAAGAGATTGGGAGCTGGATCTTCTTTGATCAAAATTGGCAAAGGAAGCTGGATCTTCCTTAATCAAAATTGGCAAGGGACTGGTTGCCACCAGAAAGCTGAATCTTCCTTAAATAAAAGGATCTAAGACCTTACAGGTGACGTTCGCCTTCCCGAAGTAGATCATCTCGGATAAGCGACTACCAGCCCCTTCCTAAAGTGGATCATCCCGGATAAGCGACTACCAGCCCCTTCCCGAAGTGGATCATCTCGGATAAGTAACTACCAGCCCCTTCTTGGAACGCATATCAGCTGCTCCAATATGTTTCTCCTGCCTATGATCAAAGCTTCAATTTGAAAATCAAGAAGTAGGTTTCTAATCTCTTTCATCAAGACAAAAGACTGGTAGGCACAGTTCACTGCAATGCAAATTGAAAACAAGTTAGCGTTAAATCAAAAGAAAACTGCGAAGATGAAATGTTAAGTCAAATTCTTTAGGCGAAGTAATTCATATCCGATCCAGTTGTGCTTTAAAGATGGATTTCAGTTAAGTAGAGGATAGCCTCGCTTGCACAGTGATGATGGATTGGCTCAGCATGAGCCAAGTCCTAGCCTCGCCTATATGGCTGGGCCAGACTGTCCCAGAGGGACGTAGTCTTGACCCTACCTATATGACAAGACCGGCTCAACCTTGAAGAGGCCAAGTCCTAAGCCTTGCCTGTATGGCAAATTTAACGAGCTTACTTGACAGATCAAGGCAGCGACCCTGTATGAAAAAAGCGAGAATGCTAGCTTCGTCGAGAAGCTGAAAAATAGGGCTGAAATCCTTTTCTGAAAGTCAGCCAAATGCAAAGATCAAGGGAATTTAATCCCTAAAATAGCTGGTAAAGCTTAGGGAGATGAACTCCCTGAAAGTCACCGGATGACCGAGACTCACCAGCTCTTAGTCGATTAGTGACCAGAGTGGGCGCCCCCACTATTTCAGAAATTTGAGCCGCCTTTCCTGGACAACGAGGAGATGTCATGAACAGACCTTTCAGAAAGAGAAAATTATGTTTCTCTGAAAAGGACTTCAAGTGTCCTATTTATAGGCCTCATGGCCTGACCACGCTGCTGACGCTTCAAGCTTAGGAGCGCGAGCGAAGTTAAAGCATTAAATGCTTAGCCTCGGGAAAGGGAATAGCCTCCCTCATTAAATGCAAGAGCAGTTATTTTAACCTCAGAAAAGGGAGCAATCCCTCTCGTAACTCGCAAAAAGCAGTTAGCCTGGGAAAGGAATGTTGTTCCAACCTGATTTAAAACGAAGCTACTCCAGAGGCTCGAACGCGAAGCTATCCAGACGCGAAGCTACCCAAATGCGAAGCTACCCAAAATCGCTAATCTACACGATTCCTCGACGAATTTATTCCAATCCGAAAGTAGGGGTTGAAAGAGAAGTTGAACTCAACCACTATAGTGACGTCACATTTCACATACCATCAATCGAAGCAGTTTAAAGTATTTCAGAGTCTGAACCATTCTATTGCAAACTTACAAAAAATTTGAAGGGGGTCTTGTTGACACTCTAAAGAAGACAAGATTCCTACCTAGCTTGAACGAGGTCTAACTTGTTGATATCTACAAAGATAAGTGGCAGACAAACTACCGGGTAGTTCTTCATCCATCTCAAAGGGGACGAATCAGCAACTTGGTCTCTACTGATCTAGTGAAGCAGACAGTAAGCCGAGGTCGTCCTTAAAAAGCCCGTGAGAAGGCCCAAGCAGGTCCATAGACACTAAGTTAGCTCAACACTAGTCTCGCACGAGCCAATGAGATAAATCTCGCGTGAGAAACCAAAGTTGCTTAGCATCGCAGGAAGCTCCTTCATAGCCTCGCTGCGAGCTAACTTATAGCTTCGTTCGAAAATGCTCAGTTAACTCCATAGAAAGTTAACATTGCTCGAATTTCCACGCAGCTGCGCAAAAGGTTGACTAGTAGCTTCGTCACAAGTCTTACCTAGCTCCGTTGAAGCGCTTTCTTTTAATTTCGTAAGATGCTTTCTCTCCCAGCTCCGCCATGAGCTCAACGTAACGACTCCGCTGCGGGTCTTTTATGGTCACCTTTGACCAATCAAATCTCTAGATGAGATCAAATCTAATTGAGATCAAATTTGACAGTTGCTTGCTATAATCTTTTGACTCTCTCAATCAGGTGAGAAGATCAGGGAGATCTTTCAGTTATTTGGAAAGAATCATGGGAGTATCCCACATTTAGCAGAGAGGATCAAGAGGTCACGCTATTTGTTATTCCTAGCTTCGTGAAAGCTGCTTCTAGCCTCACGGCGAAGCTACTTTCCAGATGTAAAATAGATTGACTCAATCTGTTTCCAAATTTTTAGGGCATTTATACCCCTATTCCTCCTTATAAATAGCCTACCAGAGGCATACAGAGAAGGGATTGGGAAAAAAAGAGAGGAGAGACGGCTAAGGATAGAGAGGAGATCGGAGATCTACTCTCTTGCTTTCAAGAATTCAAGAATTACTTCTCTAATAATCAGGATGCTAATACCCTAAGATCTTTCTCCCTCTCAAGGAATATTCGAAACCAGGCGAGAAAGAATTCTCAAGTGGAGGCAGCTCGAGAAGTAACAAGAGGGCTCTACTGACCTTCTGTTCTCTGATTCCCTGAAGCAGGCGAGAAGGGAATCCCATCAGTGGCAGTCCGATTGTCTGATCGATCGTATTGTCAAGGGATAAAGTGATCGCACACTAATCAGATTCCTACTATACTTCCCCAGAAATCTCAGAGGAGATCTGCCTGTAATCTTCTTACTGCAAGAATTACTTGTAATTTAGCTCCTCGACACCTTTTTTGTAAGTTTTTTCCCCTTCGCAAAATCAATGAAAAACATGTATGTTTGTACATTAATATAAGTGGTGTAACACTTGAATATTATAAATCTAGTTTATTCGGCATATTCCTATACTTTCGGATTATATTGATAGGGAGATCGGTAATCGTATATTACCGAATATTCATTTGATATTAATTATAAATTATTATGAAAAGAGAAATACAGAAAATATATGAAAATGCACGGGCGTATATACTGCATGAAATTCTTGTATTATGAATACCCGATATTGATATTTAATCCTAATTTTGAATTTTATTAATGGAATGGGGAGATGAAGAGAGAAAGAAAAAGAAAATAAATAAAAATTATATATATTGATTGATGGAGTATGGAAAATATGGGGTGAGGGAGTAGGTTGGAGTAGGTATGGGGGAAAGGAGATAAAACTCCCACTCTCATCTTCTCTCTCTCTCTTAGGTTGATCGGCGCCAGGCCGGAGTGGTGCCGCAGGCCGGTTACTGGCCGGTGTTGGGGGGAGCGGCAGCCCCACCCTCTCTCTCTCTCTCTCTCTCTTTCTCCATTATGTCTCTCTTTCTCCATTATCTCTCTCTATGGGACCTCGCCGGCGGCAAGGGCTTGGCGAGGCGCATCTGCGAGCGGCCGCGCCAGTGGAGCAGCCAGTCGGGCGCGGCGCCACGACGGCAGCAGCAGCAGCTGCTGCTGCGAACGGGTGGGGAAACCCATTACAGATTTTTGGGTTTGGGTTTTAAAGTAACCCGACCCGACTCGTTAAGAATCCAACCCATTTCCATTTTTAAAGGGTAAATTTCATTTTTGTCCCTTTAAGATTATAAATTACTTTCGGGCCCTGAAAATTACAAACAACCCCTAAATATTTTTAGTTATTACGTATCTAACCTTTTATATTGGTTTTAGTTTCCGAACGATATCTTCGCCATCCGAAGTCAGATTCAGACAATTCTTGAGCCTTTGTGATCGTGAAACGAGAGCTACACATCTTGTGTGTCAGTATATAGTATTGGGTGTTTAAAATTTATCAGTACACCCGATGAGTGAAGTCCTAACTTAAGTTTTATTTTCCCCAACTAAGAAATAATTATTATTCAAAAATTATTGATAATGTTGATCCAATGGAGCTAAGATGCTGTTATTACGATGATTTTGATAAATATTATAAAAGTGAATGATTGTTGTGGAACCAAAAATCCAATAGGATATCCCGAATAATGAATTGCAGGCGTGTTATACATATATGTGCGTGAACATAATACGGGTATGATACCAATTGTGAATGGCTAGTTAAAGTTCATATAATATGACCATTAAGAGCCTGTAAGTGTATTAAAATGGTTGCACATAGACATATTGCTACAAAAGTTATGTGTTTGTGGAATTCTGAGCATCATGTATATGTTGCGAGTATTTACTAGGATTGAGAATCGAACAATTAGTGTTAGGTTTATGATAGAAATGGTAAAGCATAAATTTCGGTTAATACCATCTACCCGTCTGTGATGAATATTGATGTCCTCAACCTGAAAGTCATTAAGTGTGTAAAATTTACCTCCGATTCTATTATACACTGTGATTGCATGTGTATTGACTATTAATATAATAATAATGATTGTTAAATTAAGATTGATATTATATGCAAGTGATATTCAAGCTATTATGAAATCTGTTATCAAGGATAATAATCGGATGGTAGTTGGTTAACACCGGTATACTCGGTGAGTAGATTAAATAGTGACAACGGAGAATCGATTACAGATCATGAATGTTTATTTATTAATAAGAAATAATTAGAATCAGTTAAGATAAAAGATTACTTGAGACCCATCATAAAATCACACCTAGAGGGGGTTGAATAGGTGTAATGCTAATAAATTTACAAATAATGCACAAATTAAAAATGAGATGATGCAACGATTACTCAAAGCAAGATTAGAAGCTGTATACCCCGTGAAAGGCTCTGAACTTCTTCCTCGTGATTCCTCTAAATAAGATTTTGAGGTGCGCAATGCAATCTTGTTGCACGAGTATAAATCGACAATATGAGAATGATGAATAGAAAGTAAAAGATACAAGTAAGCCAATCCCAAACACAAGATTTGTTTTGAGGTTCGAGCACCTAGCTCTTCGTCCCCGCCTTCACTCAGAAAGATTTCCGATCCACTATAATTTTCACAAAGGATTACAATCACTAACAAGTACCCAACTCTTCAATCACACTCCTCTAGTCCAGAGGTAGTGTAGCCAAAGTACAATAATCACTTGGTGGTCAAAGACCACAAACTCTATTTTACAACCTCTTATAGAGTGGAGTATTTTTTAGCACAAGAAGTAAAGTGAGAGAAAATTTCGTAGTAAAGAATTTAGAAGACTTTGAAAACCACTGAAAAATTTTTTACAATTGAAAGAACTTTGAAAATGAAAAGCAATGAAACACTTCTTCTCTTGAAACACTTGAAACTTGAAAATTTTCTTATAGAAAACCAAAGGCCCATGACCCCTATTTATAGAAATGGATAAATACCATTCATAATTGACACTAGGTCATTAGGGAGAGTTTAGCCACTAGGAAACAAAAAATAGCCATTGGAACCCATAAAAAACAAAACAGATCAAAAGCCGTTGGTGTCAGTCTGGACAACTGTCGGTCGACCGGCCGGTCGACCGGCAGCCCACTTGATAACTAGCCTTGGCTCGACGGTCGATTGATCGGTCGACCGACTGCATGACCCTAACTCTCAGGTTGTGCCGTTCAATGGATAGACGTGCATACGTGCACGTCCACGGCCACAATGTCCGGTCGACCACCCGATCGACCGTTTTGGCCTGAAACAGTTCCGGTCGACCGCCCGGTCGACCAGAATGGCCTGAAATAGGATATAAAAAGATATTTGAATATGGGAATATTTTTAAAATATTTTGCATGGGTTTGAGGGTTATGTAGCATAGTATATGGGATAAAATACATGTTCGAAATTTGATATAAAAATTTTGAAAAATTATGAAACATGTATATTAACCAAACATGCAACAAAACCAATACCCAAAACTTGTATTTTTGAAAAGTGTGTTTTTGTGTATGTGACTTCTTGAGCACTCCTATCATATCTTTACTCTTTAACATACTAAATTCTTACAGGTTCTAGGCGACTACAAGATCTTCAATATGGCTTTTTCATTTGCAATGTTGAGTAACAGAATTCTTGATCCGTTTATGAGTCATCTTGAGTCAACACCACCGTTCTTTTAGAGAAGAAAACATCTTGAATCCTAAGAACCCTAAAATAATCTTAAACACTTAAACTTGATTAGTACAAATAGCTATACATGTTTTGTGATTATCAAACTCTAAAACAGGGTGATTGTAACCATGAGCCAATAATCTTCCTCTTTTTGATGATGACGAAACATATGGTTATTTCAAAATAAAAATGAAAGGAGCTTGAAAAAGCTCCCCCTCAAATCATGCTATCTATCAAGTATATTTAAAGAAATTTAACAAACAAGAATTTTACGAAATACATGAGAGAGAAATAATAACTCAAAAGTTTTTCTCCCCCTTTTTGTCATGCATCAAAAAGGGTTAAGTCAATAAACATATTTGAAGAGTATTTGTAAAAATCTCATGAATCCATAACACAAACATTTAATTCACTACAAATAATTAAAATCGATTATTATCTAGTGGTTTAGTAAAAATATCGGCACTTAAAAATCAGTAGAAATATAATTAATATCAATATCACCTTTCTCAAAATGATCTCTAAGAAAGAGATATCTAATCTCTATGTATTTGGTCTTACTATGTTGATTTGCATTCTTAGTCATATGAATTGTACTAATATTATCACAAAATATTTTAATATGATCATAATGCAAATCATAATCAAGGAGAGTATGTTTCATCCAAAGGACTTGAGCACAACATGCCCCCGCCGCAACATACTCCGCCTTGGCGGTTGAGGGCTACCGAATTTTATTTCTTGAAAGACTATGAAATAAGACAATTACAAAGAAATTGGCATGTTCCACTAGTACTCTTTTCTATCTACTCTACAACCCGTATAGTCGGCATCCAAAAAACTCGTTATTGAGAATTGTTTGGTCTTCAGATACCATAAACCCCTTCCAATAGTGCCCTTACGGTATCGAATAATGCGTTTTACCGCAATCAAGTGGGATTCTTTAGGGAAAGATTGGAATCTAGCACAAAGACACACACTAAATATAATACCGGCCTACTAGCCGTTAATACAACAACTACCATCATGCTTCTATATAATTTTATGTCTACACTCTTACCTTGGTCATCCTTTTCAAGCTTGGTAGTGGTAGCCATGGGAGTGTTGCAAGTTTTTGAGCCTTCAAGTCTAAATTCTTGATGAGTTCCTTAGTGTACTTGATTTGACTTATGAAGATCCCATCACTCTTTTTCCTTGATTTGGAGTCCAAGAAAATAGTTCAATTCACCCGTCATAGACTGTTGGCTCAAGGCTACAATCAACCTGTTTTTGAGTTTTGATGATCACAAAACATATAGTTATTTGTACTAATCATTTTTTTGGTGTTTAAGTAAGTTTCAGGGTTCTAAGGATTTATGATGTGCACTTCCCTAAGGAAAGTTGCTTTGACTCAAGTCGTTCGTTTCGGGTTCAACATCAAGTTATTCAAGAAAATACCAGCTATTCAAGATCATGGAGAAGTCCACTTGAAGTCTTTATTGTCTCCTAGAACCTATGTAAGAGTTAGTTTGTTAAAGTTTTGAGGTTGTGTTAAGTTGGCTCAGAACACACACACTTTTTAAAATACGGTTTTTTATTTTTGGCTTTTGATTTAAGTTCATGCTTTGATTTCTGTACATGACTCAAATTTTTATAAATTTTATATCTTGTTTATATCATGTATACCTACCTTTTCAGCATGATACTTAGTCATATATCC